>MU628184.1:0-280782 GCA_025688815.1 Aspergillus carlsbadensis
CCCTTTATATAATAGTAGAATGAACGCGGATTTGCCTAGGGCCTCTTAATGAATGCCTCGATGAAGGTCTCGATGAAGGCCTGTGCCTATGTTGTATAGAGACCTAAGGTGGCGAGGAAGCATGTTCATCTTACCATACAAAACGAGTGGGGAAGCAAACATCCCTACCTAAATAAGCTGATGGGGTGCGGTAAAGGCGGGGGTGGTTGAGCAACTAGGCATTAGTAGTAGCTACGGAAGGCCGGCGGAGGTGAAAACACTAGTTGTGACTACTACGCAGCACCTGACTGACTCTACTTACTATAGGGATTCAGAGATGCAATGACGAGGGAATAAGGGGAAAGGAAGGGAGTGTGTTCCAAAAGTGCCTCGTCTATCGCAGTCCCCGCGTCGGGGGAAATTCAAGTCCACTCGCTTCCTCCACGGTGGGCTCGCGACCGATTTAGGGCCTATCTCTGTGTGTAGGTTGGGAAAGAGCTGCGGCACGCTGCATAATCCGAGAGAGGTGGGAAATGATCTCGACCTGGCGTCCCTCCCTCCAGTGGAGCGTATGGGTTGAGATCTATCCACGTTAGTGCATGTTCCTGCCGACGCAGACGCAGTCGGAGAATCTGTGGTGTATCTTACCTTCCCCTGTGTATCCAGCCGGATAAACGTCCAGAACCAACTGTCCGTGGCAATGCCATAAAGGGCATTGCTTGTCCGGCCAGGCTTCTTGCGGGCATGCATGATCATTGCTACAAGGATAACACACTATATCAAAATCCAAATCTTATTAACAAAGCAATGTCAGAAAGCAAACTTACAGAGATGTGCTAGTACCGGGTACAGGCCCTCGGTGGAGTTTCTGCTCCTCTTCGGCGTCACGACGACCAGGTTTGTCTCGGCTTCCTTGTGCCTGCCGTACCATAAACAGTAATCCACGCGTCCGCGGAGCATCTTTCGCGTATTCTCGTGGGTGCACGGCTGGAGCAGGTTTATCCCGAGGCTCCAGTGAAGGGAGTTGTAGGAGGAGGCATTGCTCTCGGTAGAGCTCGAGACACACTTGTCCGGGCCCTTTTCCCTGCTGTACTGGTCTAATTTTTCGCGTTTCGTCCCAGCCAGCGTTGTGCAGAGGATCACGTTCAACCTGGCGCGGATGACTATCGCGTTTCTGTCACTTCTTCCGAATGCGAGGTCGAATTCATTCAGAGTGATGTCTAAAGAGGGTATTTCAGTCAGACTTGTTGGATCAGTCATGACGAAGATAATACGACTCACGTAGGTACTCAGGCACGCGACGCCTTTCCGAGGCATTCAGATGCCAAACGTCGCCGGGGTTCTCCTCATAACTAAGATCGAATATATCCTCCACTTCATAATCAGTGAGCTCTGTGACAGCCATGGAGGGTAGATTCTTCTCCTCGGGTTTTCCGGCGGGCTTTTCAGCAGCCTGATCTGTAGACTCTTTGATGAACACACTGCGGGTGCTCCTGTCACTCGTCCTGTCGGTCCCCTCATCACTGGTCTGCGCAAGGCCGTATGTATCCTCTGCCTCCTTCGACTCCTTGGAGTTCTTCTGACGCTTGCTATAGACCTTCTTGAGCCAAGCCGTCTTCATCGACCGGAAGAACGAGGCGACGCGGGAAGTGTCAGTGGCACGTGTAAAAGTCACCCCGCCCTCCCAATAAAAAACAGCGTGCTGGTCCCAATCCCACATCGACGGACGCGTTTCCCAGTCACCTAATGGTTGCCGGTACAGCAGCCTTGTTGTGGCTGCCTTTTCCAGTACGGCACTGACTGTATCTATGATCGCTTGCTCTATACCGTCCATCCGTTTCACCACGGTGGGAGATGCCTATTCGAGACAACAACAACAACACGTTAGCACTATGTTCCTTTGCTTTTTTCTTTTTAGGGGCGGTATCATGCCCCGGGTGGGGTCCCAGACCATGTTTTCCTCATCGAGGTGACGGAACACCCATGTGAACCCGTCAGTGAATATCCCAAACGTTTCCTTTTTCACGCCTCGCTGGGCTCGGTTATGGTGAATGACATCTGTACCCTTGTCAGCAGCTTAAATAAATAAAAAAAAAAGATGCTCAGGTCAACAATACGAACCCACGGCAGCAACAATCGGCGCATATTCTTCTGCACCACTGATCGGCTCCTCCGCGCAGATAACAATACAGTTCGTTTCAAGGTGCGGTTCCTTCCCATACCAGAGAACGTAGTCGAGCGTGCAATCCAGGATCTCGTCTCCGTCGTCGTCCGGATCATGCAGGGAAATTACTTGTTCGTAGCTCCAGAAGACTGTCTTCAGCGTGTCCAATGAATATTCCTTTTGTAGATTTTTCTTCACTTGAGCGAGCGCCAGATGTAGGATCGTGTCAACGCGGGGCTGTGGAGGGATAGTGCGGTCTGCGTCGTCTGCATTCGTGGGTGTCAGGGCCAGATGGCAGTCCTCCAGCACGGAGTGGAGGTAATCGGAGGGCTCTGGCTCTGACTCTGACTCTGACTCAGTTTCACTCTCGCTGTCGGTTCGGCGCCTCTTTCTGCTGTGGGTGAGGGATCGGTCCCCGCCCATGGTTTCCTGACTGCACTGCATGTTTCGAAGTCGTGGATGGAACGTTAACGATGGAGTGTGCTATGCTGTGTATTCTAGAGAAGAGAAGCGAAGACTGAAATTCCGTCGTCGCAAAATATGGCCTACTCTAATCTAACTTTTCTACGTTGAACTATGATGCCTTCATCAGGGTTTAAACGCATCGACAGCGGAAGCTTTATCCAGGAGCTAGAGCCCTATCTAGAACAAGGTCTATCAACAAACGCACCAGTAGTATGGAGGGGTGGTCTGTGCGGGTTGAATCAAGATTCACTCCTGGTCAGGTTCTTCCATGGTCTTGCCTGCAGACCTTTCGATTTGCTTTCATCCCAGCACAAAGCTGAAATGCGCCTTGTCTGAGCTAAAAGACTTAGCGCCACGGTTAACCAATAAGACCACTCGCAGCATGGAATACGAGGTGGATCAGGCTCCCATCGCCCGCGGCCGCTGCGGCTCTGCCTATTCCTGAACCCCCCACATTATTTATTCCAGATCTCTCGTATCGCGTTTGCTCTTTTTTCTCCTCCCAACCTCCTAAATTCCATCTCACATCTTTTATTCCATTATCAGAATCATATTTACAGCTATCAGTTTATCAAAAAGAGAAAAAAAGAGCATTAACCCCCCATCAAAATGTCCGAAATCACCGCCTCGGAAATCCTCATTTCCGACCTCCCCACCAAACAAGTCACCCTCGCGCCGCTGCAGGTCACCATCGTCCGCGAGATCCCGACGACCATCCAGGTGAGTATCTGATTCCGTCGGACTTTCATCATCGCGCCCATCATCTTATTCGCCATCATCAATCCACAGCACCACTAACAAAATTCTCTCTTCGCGCAGCCCGGCCAGAACGAAATAACCCTCCTGGGCCTGGACCCGCGCGTCAACGCACACTCCATCCGCATCGAAGGCTCCGGCGCGGCGACAATAACCGACATCCAAACAAGCACCGTCGCGCGCGACGAGGATTTCAGCGACGTCTACCCACCAGACGACTCAGACAGCGACAGCGACAGCGACAGCGATGGAAATACCGAAGAGGAAGAAGAGGAAGACATGTCCGAAGATGAAGACGGGCTAAACGATAGGGAGCTCCAAGAGATCCGACGCGAGATGGCGAGCATCGAAGCGAAGATCGGGACGGCGCGGAGCGAGATCAACTCCGCGCTGTCGATGCTGGGGATCATGGACCAGTACGGGAAGGGGTTTTCGACGGAGAAGAATCGGGATGTTAAGAAGTTTGGCGAGTTTCTCGAGCTGTATGCTGGGCGCAGGGATGAGGAGGCTGGACGGCATCAGAGGGCGATTGCGGAGATTGCGGTGCGCGAGAGGGAGCTGGCGAAGTTGCAGAGGAGGTTTCAGCGACGGAAGGTGCGGTATGCGAAGGAGCGGAGAGAGGCGTCCAAGGCGCTGCGGTTGAGGAAGGAGAAGCGCGATCGGGCGCTTGCGAGGAAGAAGGCGCTCCGGAGCCAGAAGCGGAATGAGCTGAGGGCGTTTTGGACGTCTACTGTTGGGAAGGTTGTTGTTTCGCTGGATAGCCAGTCCCTTGCCATTACGCCAGGATCGAGCCGACGGAGCTCGATTGTTGGGAGGGATGAGACCCAGAAGCAAGATCCCATCGATGTCACGCTGCGTCTGAGCTATATCGTCCCCGGACCCAGCTGGTTCCCGCGGTACGAGCTGCGGATCAACTCGCCCTCATCCTCAGCGCGGCTGACCTACCGCGCTGAATTCAACAACCTGACGGCCGAGACCTGGCGCGATACCCGCGTGACGCTATCCACATCGCAGGCATCATTCAACGGCATCGGCGTGCGCATCCCCTACCTCGACCCCTGGAACATCAAACGCGTCACGACGCTCTCCAGGAGCCCAGCATGGAATCGCATCTTGGACAACCCGAACGGCTTGCTCGGACCAACCCCGCCGCCATTCCCAAAGAATGGACTATTCGGCGCGCCTCCACCGCAGGTTCCAAGAGCCCAGCAGGGTGGCCTGTTCGGGCAGCCGAAGCCTGGCTCTGCATTCAACAACGTCGATACTGGAAATGCGGCCCCAAGGAGCGGGTTTGGCCAGCCCCCACCGGCGGCCAATTCGGGCGGTCTATTCGGGGGCAACGCTCACGCGAACAATAATACAGGAGGGGGCCTGTTCGGAGCCCCAGCTCCAGCCCCTTCTGGTACTTCTCTCTTCGGGGCGGCTCCCACCAACACGGGAGGAGGCGGGTTCGGATCCAACAACGGCGGAGGATTCGGGAATAGGGTGCTACCACCACCACAACTACCGCAACCAGCAGCAAAATCCAGGAAGGTCGTCGTCGATGCCGCGCAAAACGAAGCGGTACAGCCAACAGGCGGTGGCGGTGGCCTTTTCGGGAGCTTCGGGAGCTTCGGGAGCTCAGCGCACTCACAGCTTCGTCCTCGTCTTGCCGCGTCAATTTCTCCAGATGACGGCGACAGCCAGGCAGAGACGCTCCCTCCGCCACCTGCACCAGGTGCAGCCACACTACCACCAATCCTCCCCGCGCCGACTGACGAACAACTCCCCTCGCCGCAACCCGGCGGAGGCCGCGGCTTCTTCGCCCGCCTCACCCAGTCCATCACCACAGACGAATCCGAGCCTTCGAAGGAAATCAGCGCAACCGTCGAGCTCGAAGATTCAGACTCCGATAGCGATGATGCCGACACACAAACCCTCACCTCGGCCTCCACCTCCCTCGAACACCAAGACTCCGTAAAACAAGACTACGGCATGACGACGACCTACGAGCTCCCGGGCCGTCGCACCCTCGCCCCCTCACACGTCGCGCGCCGCCACGTCCTCGCGGAGCTCGACCTCAAATCCGTAGCACTCACCTACGTGATCGTCCCGAAACGCCGCGAAGCGGCCTTCCTCCGCGCGCGCATCAAGAACACATCCAGCCTGACTTTACATCCGGGACAAGTGGGGATCACAGTCGACGGCTCGTTTGTCGGGACCGCGGGGCTGGATACATGTGCGCCGAGTGTCTTCTTCAACATCTCACTAGGCATCGACCCGGGGATTGAAGTGAAGTACTCGAAGCCCTCCGTGAAACCGCTCGCGGGCGCGCTTTTCTTCAACAAAGAAGACGGCGCGAAATTCCGCCGCTCAACATGGCTCAAAAACACGAAAGGCGTTGCAGTCGACCTCCTGGTCTCCGACCAGATTCCCATCTCGGATGATGAGAAGCTGCGCGTGCGGGTTTTGGAGCCCGCGGGATTGGAGAAGGAGGGCGACGAGGTTGATGTCAAGATGGAGAAGAGTAAGGGGAGTGGCAGCGTGGCGTTGAGGAAGAACGGCGAGGTCAAGTGGACGTTGAAGTTGCTGCCGGGACAGGAGATTAAGCTTGTGTTGGAGTATGAGGCGAAGGTGCCGGTTGGGAGTGATGTGAGTTCCGTTTAGGGACGGGGATTTTGGTAGATAGCGTAGCATAGCACACCACACCAGTCAAATGAAATTAATTATGTCGTCAATCATCCATTCGTATCAATTTCATACTCCTCGTGAAAGAAGGAAGCAAATCACCACTCAAAACTCCCCGGCATCCTCCTCTGAATCCCATCCCCACCCCCCCTCTCAAACCCCCTCATCTCCTCCTCAGAAACCCCCCACCGCTCCCTCCAACAATCCACCTCCTCCCTCCAAAGATCATTAACACACGGATCACACGAACTCCCACAGCACTCGCCGAGTCCCGGTTTCGGCGGCGGATCATTGTAGTCCCGCGCCGCCGCGCGGATCAGCTGCTTTGTGCGTGTTGCTGTCAGCCGTTTCGCGTTTTTGATCCGCGGGACGGTTTCCGGGGTGTAGAGGGGGGTTTTGGACATTTCGATAGCTGTTCGTCTGGGGATTCAGGGATGGGATTTGAGCGGCTACCGTGGAGGGTGTTGGTGGGCTTGATATCAATGGCTGCGAGGTAAAGGGTCACGTGATAACGGGCAGGACCGGGATTTTCCGGCGGGAGAAGTTTGGGCCGGTTGGTAGCATGTTTGAAGGCCTGAGGCTCAAAGACGACGAGAACAATTCATCGTCAGGGCAGCTCAGGAGACCTCAGCTTAAAACGATGTCCTCCTTCCAAGTTCAAGTTTGGGAAAAGGAGTCTACTAAGAGAATAATGAGACTGAGATATCCTATCAATTCACCACGGAATCAACAACCCAGCATCTCCATTGGACATGCTCGACTCTCAAGCTTCATGGTTCAAGGTTCTTGACTGCCAGGGCCCAGTGGAATACGCGTAATTAAACGGTCCAAACCACAGGATGCCAGTGTGCACACCACCCTCTTTGACTACTGCCACGCCACACGCCCTCTTAAGTTCTCTCTCCCTTACGCAAGCTGACTGTTCGGGACTTAGTACTGTGTTTCGCAGCGATGAAGTCAAGATGAAATCAAAGGCCAGCCAGCGACGCAAAATAAATAACAGCCGGTAATATACAGAACACGATCGTCACAAGGATCAAAAAATGACCAGACAATTTTGCAGCTGCTGCTCCGAAAGCTCTTGGCGCAGGGGGCTGCTGACTAGTCAAGTTTCAACTCAGTGCAGCGCAGCTTGCCGGGCCCGGAGCTCCGTCCGATAGCTCAGATTTTTCGAGTCGATAGCCGGACGACGCAGCATGCAGCCGCAGGTTTCCTTTACTGGACTTTTGCCGTGGAATTCAAGACCAATTGCATGCAATACATACATCTGCTTCAATTGAGGATTCGAGAGGACTGCAGGGAGCGGTGTGTTTGCCTAGGTTGAGTTGCGGATTGAGTTGGGGCGACCGTCATCGCTGACGTTTACACTGGCGGTGCCGGTGGTTGCGGCGGTTTGGGCGTTGGGGATCCGCGGTGCTCCGCGAGTCGACAGCTGGCGTCTGAGGAGATTGAATGCTGGGGTGAATTGTTTACGTGTTTCTTCAGATACGGAATTGAAGATTCGACAATATCAATGCTGTTTTTAAGGTGTCTACTAAGTCCAAGTTTGAGTTGTGTAGAGGCACTCGTAAGTGGTCATTTTATGAATTCTATATGTACAGTGTATTGCTTGTAGACGGGCCGGAAACAAATGAGAAAAATGGAAAGGATGATAATGTAGTACATGAGATATAAAAAGACCACCACAGATGACCTCCTACCTGGACTTTCCAGAGAGAACTGAGAAAGGCCAGATAAAAAGCTGTTTGAAGAAAAAACAAGACCACCAAAGGATCCAATTCCCAATTTCATTTTTCCCAATGCTCGCAGCAAACAATTGTCCCGTCCATGATCGAGATGTCGTCAATTGATGTTGTTTGGAAACAGAAAACTCCGGTATGCCTCTCTCCCTCGTATTCTTTCTCGTGGTGATGTGATTTTTTGTGGTTCGGTTCGTTCATAAAATCACATTTCCCCTCTTGTCGATGATGTGTGTGTTGAGTTGATTAATTTAGACGTACTTGCACATCATGGCAACCATCAGGTCGAACAGACCAATGGCCTCGACGAAGGCGAAACCAAGAATGGCGTAGGAGAAGAGCTGGCCACGGAGGGCCGGGTTGCGGGAGACGGCCAGGAGGAGGGAGCCGAAGACGAGACCGATACCGATACCGGCACCACCGAGACCGATGGCGGCGGAACCCATACCGATGTTCTGGGAGACCTGGACCATGGCGTCGGCGATCTCAGAGGAGTACTGGCGGCGGGCAGCGAAGGCCTGGCGGGCGGAGGCCTGGATCATGGAGGGCTGCTGGCGCTTGACGGTCTGGAAGGGGGTCATGGGGACGGCCTTGCGCTGGCTGGTGAAGGTGCGCTTGGGGGCGGCGAAGCGGGTGGCCGGGCGAGCAACCTTGGAGGTCGCGGCCATGGTGGAGGCCAGACGCTGGGCGAAGACACGAGAGGTGGCCATTGTGAGGAATGGGAGTTGAGAGAGAGAGAGAGAGATGGGAGGAGAGAGAGTGAGGATGGAATTGGATGGAGAGGAGAGAAAGAAGAGGAAGAAGAAGAGAAAAGAGGAGAGAGAGGAAGGTCGTCCAGGAGGGAAGAAAAATGGGGAGCCAAATGGCCCTAGCACCCAAATCCGTTTTCCCGCTTAATTTTCGCCCTTTTTTTTTCCCAAACCCTCCGCGTCCTTCGTGCGCTAACTGCGTTTGGGGGGGGGACTGCAATAAACCCTACGCTGTGCCCGTACGGCGCTCGTACCAATGTCCCATGGAGAAGGGGGAGAAACCGTGTATCAATACAGGTGGCCCTCCTGCCATTCCACTTTCCTGCCTGGGGGAAAGTCGGGTTCCCTCGGGACGGGGCCAAGGACGATGCCCTCTGGCTCAGCCAATGGTTCGGGCAATCGTGGAGCTGTGGTGAGCTGTTCCGGTGCCTCTGGTCCTGTGAATTGCTCGAGGAGCAAGTCCGAGACGCAATGGAATCCACCGGTTGCTCCAGCCACGGCGAGGCATGCCCACTTGGAGCTTCCGCCCTTCCGGCGTCTTTAAAAGGCGGCGCATAAATTACAAGCTCCCCTCGAGCGATTGAAGCTGATGCGCCGCTATGCGCAGCTATCTACGGTGAGCGCGAGCTCGGAGAGCATAGGGAAAAAGAGAGCTCTGCGGCCGCGCAGGGAAAAAAGAAACGATCGAGAAATTTTTCGCAGTGGAGCTTTCTGGCTAAAATGGGTCCGATAAAGTGGCTCAGCCCCACATCGCGCGCTTCACGCAGCGAACCACAGGTTCCAGCCAGCAAGCTAAATTGATGACGGCTCCGTCGGACGCAAATCCAAGCCCAGTCCGGCCCGATTCGGGAATGCGGCTCCACCGTACACCGGGTCCTCGTCACAAGAAATGGAGCCCTCCTGCCTCCAAAACAAGTTGACCGAGGATTCGGCTGGAAGGAAATCCTGTCAGTTTCACCTCAGCAGTGCACCGAAAAGATCATGCGCTGCCGCTGGCAGCTGGGAGCTGGTCGCCGTGGTGCTGAGTCAGGCGGTAACAATACCGTCACGGCCGCACACCGATTCTCGGATTGGGATCCCCGAATCCACCCAAGCAACCGACAAACAACAGGAATGCTTCTAGCCGCTCCATCCCTTGAGCTGCTGAGCTCGAAGCTCGAGGAAGAAAAGAAAACCACCATCCCCTCGAGGGGGGGCGTGGTGCCAGATTATATATCCCCTCCCTGGATCCCGTAAAATGCTGAAATTGAAGCTGAGAGCAGAGCCGAGACGAAGGAAAATTTTTTGCCTCGTTCCCGAGTTTCGTCATGCGCTTGGCTATTTTGCCTAATCTCCCAGGCAGGCTTCCCTGACCTGACCTGCACCTGCAGCTGCTGCTCGATCTCAATGATTTCCCGAGACTGCAGCCCTTTTTTACTTTTTCCCCCTTTATTTTCGTCCTTTTGCAATCCCTTCCTTTTCTTTGTCTCGGTTGAAAAACTCAGGTCTCGAATCAATTCTGATGCCTCCAGTCGACATCCCTCAAACGACTCGAATCTCCTCCCAGTGAAGCCGGGGAAATCGTCCCATCCAATCTCCCCAAGAAAACCCGGGTCGTGGCTGGCCAGCGCGGCGTGACCTCACAGCGGGTCCAATAATACGACAAAGCTAGTCCTATATCAGCCTGGAGCCTTGTAGCGCAGGCTTATGTAACGATTTCGGCATTATCCCTGGCACAACCGCCGCTAAAATAAGCATGTGCATAACGTGAGCGCGCCAGGATCTCGCTCCTGCGTCCCCTGGGTTCCGGCGGGTTTTCCCGAGTGCGTTCGCTTTGCCAGCTCGAAGCTGAGAGCTCGCCCTGCCCTGCGAGGAAAATGCCGGACTCGAGGCTCGAGCAGCGAAGGTTCATAATAAGCGTAACCCTGCTATATAATGTAGATTTCTATCGTTCATCTGACCATCTGAGAATCGGGAATCGGGATGAGTCACTGCCCCCGGAATCTCTCGTAAATCGTTTCCTGGTCCTGGCACTGCTGGGAGCTGCACTGCAAATCAAGATACCGCCAGCCATCCTCCGTGCCTCGGTTATCAATTCATCCTGGCCGCCGATTCCGCGGACGATGGGATGTGATGAGAAGCTCCAGCCTCCAGCTCGTTGCGAGCTCGCTGCGAGCCTGCGAAGAACCGCAGCCGCGCAGCGCGAGGACACGTATCAGAAACGGCCGTGGCCTTAGACTCGCCTTGCGGTGGAAATTAATCCCGGGCAAGAGGAACTTCCGAAATTGAGCTTCCATTTCTCGCAAATTACGGAGTACGGCCGAGGTCTTCCTCTTTTTCATTTGACTGTTCTTGTGCTCGGTATTCGCGTTTCGGGAGTAGAAGGGGTTAATTGGGTGGTTTGCTTTGCAGTTGGATTCTTCATGGGCTGGAAACTTGTTGTTGCAACTTTTGGTGAGTGTTCGGGAGCAACTTCAAGGCAGGAAGGCACGGTGCCTGAGGCTCTTAACCTAGCTGTAAGGCTCCAGTCTGTTCGATCATGTGATCTATTTGCACCGTTTGGCTGACAGCCTTGCGGCCTTGTGGTTGAGGACAACATCGCCAGGGAAGTGGCCATTGACCTATGGGGACATAAGCGATGGCGGATTGTACTCAAGGCTATGAGGCGATTCTGGCTTATTGATATTGTAAGCTAGATGGTTTCTTGGCTTCATTTCGTTGTATCTCCGTTAGTGTCAGGGTCGCCGTACAAAGATATATATTTTCCTACGACAGTTTACAGACAACCAAATATCTTCTCACAAAAGTGTTCGCTACGCTGGGAGGCTTGAAGTTATTTCAGGGTAGCAATGCAATTAGAAGCACGAGAAAATACCAAAAAGGCCTAATTGGGAGCCTCAAACTACCTTCACTCCACTAAGTAGACTACCGTTCCTCGCCTCATTCACGCGAAGAAACGTAAGCATTTTCCAGTCAAAGAGACATCAAGATGACCCATTCGGAGAGGCAGAACAACGACTAGCATCAGGAGCAAGTTGCATAATTTTCCACAAGAGGGAAATGACCTTATCCGGAAAGTCGGGCCTCAGTAAAATAGTATGCGTCGACATCTGTTCGAGTCAGTACGAGATACAGTACCGCCGGGGTCAGTAGATGTTTTCCCTCACCTTGCCCTGGGGATCGATTCGGATGAATACATAGTCTATGGTATCCGTGACGAATCCATATATTGGCGTATCAGGTCTTCCTGCCCTTTCCCGGGCACGTTGCAGGAGGGCTGGATAGAGATTTAGTAAATATCTAGAGAAGTAAACTGCCAACTAAACGCATATGGATTTGGGTATGACCCGAGTTGGGGAGCTTACCTATGTGCGCTTTGGCCTGGTATTTGCCCCAGCCTACATTCGGGCATTTGGTGATCACGACAATCAGGTTGGTCTCGACCTTCTCAGGACTTCCGTAGAAAAGGACATGGCCAATGTCGCCACTAGGAGTGATCGTCTTACTCACCCGTTTGTCAAGGACGGGCATGTATGTGAAGGGGACGTCAAGTTGCCAATGGAGTGAGTCGGAGGGGCCGACACTATCAGTAGAATAATCCCTCTTCTTGATAAAAGCAAGGAGAACAAAGAGAACCGTCTCGACCTTGACCCTGAGAAGTGGTTCGGTCTGTTCAGTTTCGCCAAACGCAAGTTTGTAGTCTTCCAGAACGCTCTCTGCTTTTGTTAGCCTGACCAATATTAAGATAAAGCATAATAACAAGCAAGGTAACTAACTAAGATGATCCGGCATCTTGCATTCCTCTGAAGCGTCTACGCGCCAGTAGTCGTCCTCGCGCCAGAAGCCATCCCCATATGTCTCGTACTCCAGGTTGAACATGCTATACACGTCAGAGCATGGTATCCTGGCTACGTCTGTAGTGGACGGATCTTCTATTGGGAGGACCTCGGTCACCTCCTGGGTTTCTCCTGGGGTCTTGTGGCGGGCAGAAATAAGGTTGGCACATTCTTCAAGTGCATATAGCCAGCACGCTTCCAACGTGTTATACGGAAGGAGGTAGTCTAGAAAGCGATCGATTGTTGGCCGGCAGCAGTAAAAAAAATGGGTTCCTGATATACTCGCCAGGAGTAAAGCCCTGGCCTTCATCCTCCTCACCCTTAGCATAGTCCCATTGGCGCACATTCCATGGCGACAAGCCACTCTCCGAGTCAACCCAGGAGAGTTTCGGTTTATTGGATAAGAGACTGAGTCTGACTGCGTCGTCGAGAATCTTGCTGATGAGGTTAATGACGGTTTGTTGCTGCCCATCGGTCCAGCTCAATCGGAGGTAAGATAACTATGGACGCTTTCTGTTAGTACACTCCTCCGTGTTTAGAAGGACTGAGACTGGGAGGGCACAGACCCTCTTCCACTTATCCAGATGAAAAAACACCCATGTGACGCCATCGGTGAATATCCCATACACCTCCTTATTGACCTTCCGCTTGACACGGTTATACTGTATCAGCGCTATACCCTGGTCAGCACTCCACACCAAACATAACATAGCGGACGATCTAGGTAGCTGGTCACTCACACATAGCCGTAAGTATCGGAAGAAACTGCCTGCCTCCTCCATCAACAATCATCTTCCGCGCCCGAACAACCACAAAATTGGTCTCAAAATCTCGTGCGTCCCCATACCACAGCGCGTAGTCGAGCGCACAGATCGGAATCTTTTCTCGACGCTGAGCGCCGAGAGTACGAGATGGACTGACAAACTGCTCATAGTCCCAGTACAGAGTATCCAGCTTCGAAGTTGTATTTGTGTCCTCTGCAGAGCTGTCCAGTAACCTCTTCTTCGCGTGAGCGAGCAAAAGGTGAAGGATCGCGTCGATTCGGGAGCGGGCTGGGACGGAGTTGTTGACCGTAGCGACATTCGTAGGTGATAACGCGAGGCTGTAGTCTGCTAGTAGGATATCGAAGTGGGCGGGCAGGGCGACTGGGCTGGCGTGCCAGATCTTGCTGTTCGGTTTGCATCGCCGTCTGATTTTGCAGAAAGAGAGGAGGGGATGTTCGATCTCGATTTGCAGGTCTTGACCCTCCAGTAGGCTCGCGCTGGTCTCCTTGTGACGTCTGCTGAGTCTGTAGAGGTTGAGGAAGAAGCGGCGAATCTTACCAGGGTCTTGGGTGTCGTTCAGCATACTGTATGCGGTCTGTTCTGACTTGCCCTTGGATACGCCGGCAATGGAGTCAACTCTAGAAGGAGGGAGATGAAGAGGAGAGCTTGAGATAATGAGGAGAAATTTCACCGTGGCAAATCTGGCGGTGACGCGGGTCGAAGTTTACTTTGATCTTTAGGTTGGGTTGTGCTGTTGGTCCTGTTGCGGAAAGCGCGAGGGCGCGGAGTCCCAATACCGCTTCGAGCCTCAGTGGGCTCAGCATTACTGCTACGGCTGTTACAGGCTGTTGTTCAATCGCTCAACTAATTAATATTATTAATTTACCCGTTGGATTCCTTCCTACACTACCCCGGACCATTTTCTTTCGTATCAAGCTCTGTTGTTAGGGTTTGCGGGAAGTTGCTCCGGCATTCTATGTGGTTGGCGTACCGAACTTACATTGAAGGATGGAGAATGCCACCGAAAGAAGCAGCAATACTAGTATATGGGGAAGTAGGACCGTGTCCTATTTGATTATAGTCTAAATATAGTAAATAATTGTGCAACTGTGGACCACCAAGGCCGCGGGAAGAAAAGCCCCAGCAGCTTCTAGGTAAGTTCAAGATGGAATGGTGCATGGTGCACCTCAACACAGTGACAGTGGCATATTTTCGACCTTCACACTTACATTATTTTCTGCGGAGGCAGTATGTTGAGAAAAGGGATATAAATCGCGAGTATCGATCAGAAATCAACCGTACCAGAAACCAAGGTCCAAGAAAGTTCATCGTCCGAAAACTAATCCAGCCCTTCGGCCCCTCAGCGATGGACTCAACTCAAAGTTCAGCCGGACCTGGATGCAAGATACGCAGCATGATCCATGATCTTGTGAATTTGGGAAACGAACTCCATGGGGTTCACGTTCCAATCCACAACATGCTTCGAGACCTATTCCTGTTAGTACGGCGGATAGACGAACTGGAGAGTGGACAGGGTCTCATACCACACCATCAGGATGCAAACGGACAAAATACCAGTACATACTGTCTGTGGCGATGCCGTAGATCGGTGCGTTCGTTCGCCCTCTTTCTCTACGCACATGGTGAATAATCGCTGGAATGCTTGATTGATCAGTAAGAGCAGAGAACATGATACATGGCGCTCCAGAACGTGCAAGGGGGCAAGAGATCACTTACCCATAAAGGTTATTACCTGGAGCACGCAGCAACCAGCACCGTACAATCCCTTCGCCTGAACGACCAGCAAATTCGTATCGAGATCCTTGCGGCTGCCATACCACAACGCATAATCCATCCGACCGCGGATCTCTGTCCTCTTGCCCCGTATCCGCCACTTGAATGCGACAGGCTTCTCAGAGACCCAGCGGAGGTGTCTATACGACGTGTGTGCACGTGTCGAGGCTATTGCCTCCTTTTCGGGCCCGTGTTGCTTAACGGCTCCTTCCCTTCTTCTCGCTGCGAGCGTCGAAACGATGATGGAATTGAGCCGGCTCCGGATGATCTCGTTCTCCTCGCGGCTACGGAATACCTCGTCCCAATCGTGGAGCAGTTTTCCTAAAAGGGAGTAAGTCCGCGGGGTTTGTTGAAAGAAAGCCACAGCCGGGCTACATAGCTTGGCAGGGGTTGTCTCTTTGGAAGGTGTCTTCTTACCGAGATGGCTCGGGAGGCCTCTCTCCTCCGAATCCGCCAGAGCCCAACAACCCCGACCCGGCGCCGTTTCGTGCCGTAGGCCGAAAATATCAAAGAGGTCCTCGGAGGGAATATCTGTTACAGCCATTTTGGGGAGCAGCGGTTGCTGCTGCTGCGCACTCTTCTGGCTCTCAGCGCGTGCGGCTCGGAAGGCCTCCTCGGCGTCTATGATGTCCTTGGGGGTTCCCCGGCGCGCGACAATTTCCATTACTCTGTTCTCAAATCTGGTGAACCACTCCATGTTTGGCGGTTCGGAAGGCCCTGATCATGGAGGAGAATAGATTAGTGTGATGAGCAAGAATGGAAGCAGGAAGGGTGTTGTTGAGACACGATACTCACCATTATCCGCAGCATTATCCATGTAATCCTTATTCTCTGAAAGATCCGGTTGCGATCGATTCCAAGTTGATCGGATCTCACTCGATTCATTTACCTCGTCCTTGATCAACAGACACAATGTGGCCGCATCCCGTATTATTCTGCTGATAAGACAAAGAATGGCGCCTCGCTGGCCCTCCTTCCAATTCAACACGCACGAAGAATACTATCGCGAAAAGCAATCAGTCATACTTTCCACCACAGGATGTATAGAACCAGGGCCTCGACAAACCTTGCACCCCTTATTAAGGTGGAAGAACATCCACACAAAGCCATCAGTGAATATCCCATAAACATCTGGATTCCCTCTGCGGGCGAATCGATTGTGTTGAATCAGCGCTGTAGCCCACTAGTCAGCAACACACCCCGAATAAAACCATTCCCTGAATTAATAACTAACACATCGCAGCAAGCACTTCCAGATATCCTACAGATTCCCAGGCCACACCGGCGATCGGACGCTCCGCTTGGATAACAACGCAGTTCGTCTCGAGAAGCCGAGGATCCCCGTACCACAGCGCGTAGCTCACCTCGCACTCTAGGACATTCCCTCGAGCCCCTTCCTCGGCGTCTCCGTCAAGCGAGATAACCTGGTCACGGCCCCAGAAAGGTCTTCTGGGCTGTGTGGAAAAGGCATCCGACTGCGCTGCCCTCGCTCGTCGAACTTCAGCTAGAAGCATGTGGAGGAGTATTTCGATCGGGGGAGGCGACGGGTTGGGGAGGATAGTATTCGTGGCAGAGTCTGTAGGCGCCATCGCGAGCGTATAATCTGCTACCATAGCTTCAAGATGCTTCGGTAGGCTGCACGCCTCTTTGGTCGGATCGACGTGCCAATTCTTGCGGCTCCACCGTCGCCTTCTGATTCCGTAGTAGGAGAGGAAGTCATCGTGGACCGGAACGAGGTCGGAATTTTCCTTATGACGTCGTATGAGTCTGTGACAGTCGAAGACCGCAGTACCTGCCCGTTTTCCTTGATCGTTCTGCATGGTGTGTAGGCGAGGCGGTGATGTCGGGACGATGGGGACTGTAGCTGAGTGAGGATGCGAAAGTCTGCGAGTGAGTTGGACTGCGACTTCTTTTTTTTTTCTCTTCCCACCGTGGCGAACTCATTTAGGTTGCTGAGGCCGGAGGTCACTTCGTAGAGTTTGTCGTTCTGTTGATATTAGGTTTCGGTTCCAAGTCGAAAGACTCGAACCTCGATTAAATGTCCGTTTAAGAGCTTTAATTATTAAAGACGTTGATACTTATACCCTACGCCTAGAAGCCCTCTGTGTTTCCCAAGACTGGTTCATAATAAGAGCGGTTTTTTTAGAACTTCTAACATCACAACTGATTATTGTACCTGATATTCGCAGTGGCAGGGGTAGATCATAGGTGAGCCTTTGGGGACCGGTAGTTGGCAGGCGCAGGAGGGCTAGAAGAGATATCCATACGTGCATTGTCCTCTTCCCAGCCCTAACTAACAAATATACACACCTTGATAAGTATCTAAATGGGCTTATGGCCGTAGACCAACCCCCGCCTCTTGATAAATTCTCAGGGTCTGTGTTTGGAATGAAAGTCATGGGGCGACGGCCATAGTTCAATATCATAGAAGACTTCCTGTACAGATCCTCCGCGAGCCTCTTTAGTTGCGCATAACTACCCTTCTCGTCATCTACCACTACGGCAATAGCCTAAGCCAAATCATTTTTCTAGTTCTCATCCAGGCTCTTCGCCAATAGATCTAAAGAAAAACAAGCAAACCATGTTGAGAGAAGGCAGGGGCTACGGTATCCATTTGAGACAGCGATCTGAGGTAGAGTAGTCAGTACGCTTGCAACGCTTATCCTGCGTTCGAACTAGCTACATCCGGTGTTTTACCTGTCTATGCCGCAAAATATAATACGATCTCGATGATGAGGGCCATCGAGAGACTGCAGATGGTAAACTGCCCGTCTTCCCATTATCTGGGAAGAATGACAATCTACCCCTAGTCCAGCCTCATGAACATCATACCACCACTCTCAAACCC
Organism: Aspergillus carlsbadensis; assembly: GCA_025688815.1. NCBI lineage: Eukaryota > Fungi > Ascomycota > Eurotiomycetes > Eurotiales > Aspergillaceae > Aspergillus > Aspergillus carlsbadensis. The sequence continues at coordinate 17,741 of MU628184.1, forward strand.
AAGAACAAATGTGCTCCCATAACGCGCGCACACAAAGTCTCTATGGCTATGAGGAATCCAGAAAAGTTTGTGATCTCCATCCTGCCATACCCAGTCAGAGGCCACAAATGGGGAGGTGTGCGGCGGTTCTTGACTGTCGATCCTCAGCCGACCCCGATTCGTCTCCAAGTATCGGTCGTCGTCCGCCGAAAACGACATGCTCTCAAATCGGCCTAGCGTTTCAAGCTCTCGTCCACCAGTGCTCGTTAATATGAAAACTGGACCGTGGTCGAATGTGTTAGCCGCCACCGTCTTACCATCCGCCGAGAGAGCCACGTTGCGATACGAAGCTGTTGGGTCATGGGGAAGCTCGTGCTTCCGACCAGTTTCAACATCCCACACGTTGACTTGAAACGGACAACCAAGCGACTGGTCCTCGGGTAATAAGAGGTTGACAGTGGATAACGATGTGCTGTCCAAGGAGAATGTGAGAAAGGCCCATACAGACAGAAACGTGTCCACACCCGCGTAGACGAAATCCACTCTCCACCTCTCTTTGCCTGTAGCCACGTCCCACACGTGAATTGCGGTACGGGATGCTGTGGCCAAGATTTTGCTATCAGGGGAAAACTCCGCAGCGTCAACTAAGGAATCGTGCCCAAATTCTTGCAAGCTCTGGGCTCCTGGCAAGTTCCAGAGTCGAATGATATCACAACCGATAGAGGCTAGAGTCTGGCCGTTTGGCGAGACGGCAATGTCAATGACTTCCTGACCCTTGTGAGGTAGTTGCCTGCTGCCGGTTGAGAACGTATTTAAAAACAGGATAGTGTTGTCCCCGGAAAGTGATATTATCGACTTGCTGTCTGCTGAGTAGATGATCTTGTGGACTGGAGCTTCGTGGCGCACTTGTCTAGACTCTTCGCTTGTTTTTGGGTCCCAGATGCAAACACAATTGTCCGAAGCAGCGGAGGCGACTGTTTTCCCATCTGGCGAGAAGATGATGGTCTTCACAGAGCGTGTATGGCCTTGCTTTTGCTGATGCTTGACGACGTAATCCGGGCCATGTTTATCAGCTGTAAGATTCATGTCTGAAGTGTCCTCTTCGGGATCCACTGGACGTATCTTCGTATCCCAAAGATCGACTGCCAGATGATTAAATTTACTTACCTTTCCAATCAGTCGCCCGTTCGGGGAAAGCGCAATGATGGAGATATTTCTGTCGGAGTAGGCAAACAGTCTCTCTCCGGTCATAATATTCCAGATGTGGAAGTTATCATCATTGTCAATGGAGCCAAGCAGCTTCCCATCAGGTGAGAAGGCCATTTCTTCCACGGGTAAACAAGGGTTGGCGAGCTCGTGGCTGATCGTGTTTGTCAGTGTGTCCTGAAGTGAAATGGTCCCGTCGAGGCCGCCCCAGGCCACTGTGGTTCCAGTCGGCGACAGCGCAACCTGATGTGGCTCGCCTTGGCCGCACCTTAATCGTCCTTGTTTCCCTGTAGTCGTGTCAAGGAGCGACACACTAGATGGCAGGTCGGCATATTTCTGCAGAATTAGAACTCTCTCTCCATCTGGTAAGAAAACAAGATCTTCCACATTGGACTCATATCCTTCCCCAAGTAAGTCTCCTTCACCGGTTGACACCTTCAACAGATGGAGTCCACGATGGGAACAGAATACAAGTCTCTGCGAGTCCGGGGAAAAAGCCACACGAGTGTTGATAGGTGGGATGGTTTTGATGTCTTGAAGCCTCTCGCCCGTCGCGGCGTCCCAGAAAGTGATTGTCGGCGAAGAGACCGACGCAAGAAGCTTGCTGTCTGGCGAAAAAGCAAAGCTTTCGATGTGAGATAATTGAATCTCCAGCTGTACGTCTCCAGTCGTTGAGTCCCATAATTGAATCGTGTTGCTGCTCGAGCTTGCTATGGTCGCACCATTGGGCGAGAATACGAGTGTCCTCGGCCTGCCCTCTGCCTCTAATGTCTGAACGAGAGCGGTCCAATCCAGAGCGTCAGCGCTAGGCACCATTGTGAGCCACTCTGACATGTGATGGTGAAATGCACGTCTGACCAAGCTTCTCTCTGGTGCGAAAACAAGAGCTGAGGAGTATGCTTGAAGAGGACACTGGTCGATAATTGATCGAAAGGCAAGAATGAAACGAAAGACATCATATAAGAATGCTGAAATTCTAGTGCTTGCACTGTCCTATATGATATGCTAAGCCGTCACTGATCAGACAATCGCATATGTTGGAACTTACAGCAATAAGGTCTCGCAAGCCCCGAATCATGTAGATGCTCTCAGAAAGGCTCCCAAGGAGGCTCAGTGCTTCCAGCCAGTGGAGGAGATGTTTTGTGAGGAAATTGTATACCTTGTGGTCGTCCCGTAGACGAACGCCGCTTTGCTCCGTATGATGGACCCAGTACAGGCAGGCATACCGAACGTCTGCAGGCAAGCAAGAGCTGATCACCGTGGCTGGGATATCTGCGCGGGATACCCCTGGGCTACCCAGACGGCAGATGTCTTTTTTGAGGCGATCCTGGGAAGAGAGAAAGTCCAGACACGAATCCGCGAGTTTCGCATGGGCCGCCCTTTCATCTATCCAAAACGGATTCTTATCGCGCTTTTCTGGATCGACCAGGAAGTCGCGGAAAGATAGATGCAACATTTTAATGGGTACATCAGGGGAGCTCGGTACTCTGAGCACAGAATGGAGCGACATCAGCCTTCGATCAATGGTTTGCCGCGGCAGACCTAGAACTCGGGACAGTGAGTTCGCCGACAGGGGTTCAGCGAGGGTCACGATTGTCCCAACAACGGCATGGAACTCATCGCGTAATCTCTGCTGAGCCGCATTGGACGAGACAGCCAGTTGTCTGAGGATCGGAACGTACGTGGCCTCGAGACTGTCCATCTCCGAGAATGCAGTGGCCTGCTGGAGGATCTTTTCAAGTTGCGCCTGAGGGTCAGACCACGCTCGATGTCCAATAAATCGACACACGGTCGCTGCGAAGATGAAAAGCGGAATGGCCATTTGAACTAGCTGCTGCGAAGCCTCGTGGCCAGGCCAGTCTTGCGCAAGTTGCGAGTCGGCATGGCACAAACTGTTGAAATCGTCTCTTATACTTGCGAATCGGGCCTTGAAAAATGAAGTTAGATCGTGATGAATGTCCGACTCGGGTATGAGCTCCAGCTGCCTCTGCTCAACATTTCCCCTGATGACATCAATTCCAAGCCGGACAGGCAGCTCGGGTCTTCCGGTCAGGAACGCTCTCCATCGGATCGTATCCGATTTCATGTTGGCACCACGGGAGATCTGATAGATCAGTCGTCGGACGTCGTCCTCCTTCCCGCACTCATCGAGAGCGTCGATCACAACAACAACCGTTCTTGGCTTGTCTGACTTGAGACTTTCCAGGGGCGTAAGGATAAGCTGCTCGAACTGTTCGCCCATGGGCTTGCTGGTAATCGCATGATTGGCGTCAATGGCGCGCTTGACGCTTGCAGCGAGAACAGGTTCTCTGGCAACGAGTTGAGAAGTGAGCGTTGTGATGACGCGCGAGGCGTTTCCGCGATCTCCCTCGCCTCTCTTGAAGAAGAAAGTGGCAACAAGGGGACGGTCGGCTCTTTCCACCAGATGCTGTGCGACGGTGCGCGAGATGGTCGACTTGCCCGTCCCTGCCATACCTTGCAGGTAAAAGACACTCTTGCTATTTGTATCATCCACCCAGTCATATATCTCTCGAAGAAGGTCGACTCGTGTGTCGGGGTGGCATCGTGGCTCGTCTTCGTTGGCCTGGGAATCGAAAAGGGCATCTTCGACGATTGAGAGTTTGGAGAGGAGGAGGGTCTGGTTGATATCGAGTATTTGTTTGCTGAAAGGGTACGGTGAGGATTCAGGTATCACAGATGAATGAAAAAACCTACACTTGGTCAATGGTAAGAGCAGCAGACAACGTATCGCGCTGACGTTCAAGCGCCGCAATAACCCGATCCACATCCTTACTGTCAAACGGCCACTTCAGAGACCGAATGCCAAACTTGCTCATGACACGCGATGACCCAGAGTCGAGCTTCTTCCTCAACCTACCCTCGAGACTCACCAACTCCGCGTACGACCCGTTCAGACCCCGGCGCAACGCCTGCGAATTGGCGGTCCTGAGCTGGTCCCCATTGGGCCCATCGAGTAATCGCTGCGCACTTTGAAGGGTCGCGCTGAGCCGGTCCAGCTCCTCGCACAACCGCTCGATCTCGGTCTTTGCATGTTTCACTGCGGTGAGATATTGGAAGAGGACGGTCGCGACCTTGCCGGCTAGATCGATCACTGCGATCACGCTCGCGGTCGCGCCGAGTCCCTCCATTTTTGGTTGAAGCGCTCAACACCCTCGGTAGACGGGCAACCGAATGTCAGTCGGTCGAAATAACCCGACGGGGAGTAGCTCTCGAGGACGGTGAGGTGGGTGTGCTGACTCCGCGGGGCAGGAGGGGAGGGGTCAGCTTCGCGATCCCATCCCTGCACTTTCCTGCAGCTACCGACGTGGCGTGCAGTGGTTGGTCTATTCGACCGGGACCTCGCGAGAACCGATGAAAGCTCAAGGGCTCATCCATCATGATCTCCATCGGCTCTTGATAAGATTCTTGTGAAGGAAAAGTGGAATGACGGGCGAGGCGCCGCGGGCGATCTCTCCAAGGACCAAAAAGGAAACTGCACGTGGTCGCTAAGAAAGGAAACAGCGATCTACCCCCAGTCGGGCCCCCGGAGCCATGCTGTACTGCTGCAGCAATCGACCCGTGACAGAGAGCATTCTTTCTGATTAGACTCTCGAGGCTCATACAATTGACTTCAAAAGTTGTCCGGATCTTTAGATTCACTACCGACTAAACCTTCATGCGCACTTTATGGCTCACTCATCACTCATTTTCCCTTTCAGTTTACCGTCATGTCAGGCCTACTCGAGTACTGCTAGAAGCTATTCCTCCGCCTAATAGTCGAAACATCACTCATCATCGTATTCGTCCGCACACTCACCCCCGTCCGAGCCCACCCATCCTCATCGCCCTGGCCCTGACCCTGACCGTGCTTCACACACCAAATAGGCAACTCCTCCTCGTCACCTGCAACCCCACGTATCCTCACACTCTCCGGCCACATCCGCTTCATCATCCGATTCAGCAGCTCGGCAAGAAGAATCAACCCGACACCAACCCAAGGTCCCCACTGCCCGACCTCATACGGCATCTCGTTCGTCGGCAGAGACCGCAACCGGACTTCATTCATGACGATGTTCACGACGAAGACCGCTGACGAGCCCAGGACGAAGTAGTACTGATACGCCAGGATCAGTTTCGGGAAGCGGTATTGGGTCCGCGGGGACGCGTCGATGCTCGGAGGCGGAACGACTCGATCTTCATCTCGATCTCGCCGCCGTTGCTTCCCGACGAGCCGTGCGCCGACCCAGCCGAGTTCAAACCGCGTGAAGACGGGCGGAGGCCGGAGGAGACGCGCAGATGCATTGTCCTTTTTAAGGAGCAGCCAGATCCAGACGACGATTGCGCTCGGGATGCTGGCTGCGACGGTTGGAAGGAACATGGCTGTTAGGTCGTTCGGGGCGTCGAGCTGGTTCTTCCAGACCACGACGTCGCTACCGGAGCGGAAGAGCGGGCGTTTCTCCGCAAAGCACGCATACGTGCAGTCTCCCGAGGCGTTGTACAGCGTAGACACCGCAGATGTGACATCGAGATCGGACCTGTCCGGACTCAAACACGCTGGACCCGCGGCTTCGGCTCGGATGTAGATACCTGCTGTAGCGAGGATCGCGCCCACGACAATGAGCAGGGACCAAAGCGAGATTATCGTTCGGATTTCTCGCTCCGCGGTTTGGAGCGTTGTCGACCAGAGCAGGAGCGGCGCAGTGAGCATGAAACCCGCCGACGTGACCGCAAAGACACCGTACATGTCGAGGTCAACAACGGACGATCTGGCTTTGGCGATCAGGAAGAAGGACTGGATCGCTGCCGCACCGCAATATGTCATCGCGCTCGCGAGAGCTCCAGCGACGAGCCATCGCTGGCGACGACCTATAACTCCAAACGAGAGCAGGACATAGAACAGGATGCGCTGGAGCGGAGCATAAACCCCCGAGAGAGGGTAGACGCAGAGAATATCGGGGTCGCGAGCGATGACAGGAACAATCAAGAGCAATATCAATATCAGGAGTTTCTCCATCGAGTCCGAGCCTGGAACTTCAAGGCAAGGCTCTCGAACGTCGAGGGATGAAGTTGGAGAACGTCGTGGCCGCTCAAGTTGGCGATACGAGGTTTGCCCCGCCTGACCGGGCGAGACCCTGAAGCGCAGCCCCAGCGCAAGGAGGCTGAGTCGCTTTTGAGTTTACGAATCAGATCGGGACTAGCTCAGCGAACACGAGCTGATCGGCATTCTCGCCCTGACTGATGAGATGGAAATTGGCGTGGGGCGAAATCTCTCCACGGTTGGAGTTGATGGCCAGCGCTAAGAAACTGACTGGGAGAGCGAGTTCCCTGGAGCGGCCCATTGTGAGGATAAACACTCGAAGGCTATGAACGCATTTTAACTTGTGTATCTTGTGTAGTTACTGTGAGCTCCTAGGATACTTTTAACACTATACCTCCCTGTCACCTCTGATATACTGGCTTACCCTAAGTCACGCAATAATCAATTGACCCCGGACCCCGTTGCGTCTGCCTGGCTGCCAATCTTCAAGCAAGACCGTTCAAAAGCTTGACTTGAGAGGATGGCATCGAATCTAGCCACTGCAGAGAGCTTGGCACTATCCAAATCGGGCGTTCGTATTCGGCAAGCCAAGCCCCAGCAGAACCATGGTCCAATCGTCATCTCACTTTTGGACTACGACAGCTCCTTGACAGCTATAAAGACAACTACGAACGCTCCCAAATGCGAACGGATACTCGGACTCGCAAGTAGCAATCGAAATGCGACTCATCAAATCCCTCTGTCTCCTGCTCGCGTCGCGCCTGGCCGCCGGCCTCGAATCATCCGACGCCGGGCTCACCTTTGACTCGGAGAATGAACACGATCTTCCCATCTTGAAGCTCCCGTATGGAAAATGGAGGGCCTACAGCTATAACGCCGAAGCGGAGGTATGTCATACTGACGATTATCTTCTGCATTTGTTTTACATGTGCTGAACTGCTCAGGTCTACACATTCCGCAACATCCGCTACGCAGCGCCACCGGTGGGGGATTTACGCTGGGCGAAGCCCGCTCCTCCTGAGGTTGTGTCTGGCGTACAGGATGGCTCATATGGACATAATTGCATTCCAGGCCCCATTCCGCCTGAGTTCGATAACCCCATCTTTGAAAATATCACGAAGAACGCTTCGGAAGGTAACCACACACTAATCATCTATCCCAAAAAGCTGAACTAAACCTGCTAAAATATAATAGATTGTCTCTTCCTCGACATCTACGTCCCGCGCAAAGCCCTGAAGGCCCATAAGTCTTCAGTGCCGGTGGTCGTCTGGATCCACGGGGGCGGCTACGTAACAGGCTCCAAGGACCAAGGAATCTCAATCGGCTACTTTGACGGAACGAGCCTGGTCAACCGCGCAGACAACAATCTCATAGTCGTGAGTATCAATTACCGCCTGGGTGCATTCGGATTTCTTGCCGGTGATGCACTGCGCAGCAAACCCAACCACAGCATTGGCAACAGCAACGGTAACGGCGATTCTGGTTCCTGTCCCAGCAAAACAAGCGCAGTCTACAATGCCGGACTCCACGACCAACGCGCCGCGCTGCAGTGGGTACAGTCGTACATTCACCTCATCGGGGGCGACAAAGAGAACGTCTCAGCATGGGGTCAGTCTGCGGGCGCGGGGTCGATAATGCACCATCTGATTGCGAAGGGCGGGAAACTCGATCCGTTGTTTCGGACGGCTGTGTTGCAGAGTCCCGGGTTTAGTACGAATGCGGATGCGACGCAGATTGAGGCGCACTTTGCGGCATTTGCGAATGCGGTCGGTTGTCCGGTTACTGGGAGCGAGGCGCTACGCTGTCTGAGGGGGGCGAATGTGACGAAGCTGTGGGAGGCGAATGTGGATGTTTTTGCGGGGAGCGCGAATCCGGTGCCTGATGGGGTCTTTGTTAGAGATGTGGCGCTTTATGAGTATTCGAAGGGAAACACCTGGCCGCACCTCAACTCCCTCCTCGTCAGCCACGTCCTCGACGAAGGTGCCCTCTTCGTACCCTCAGAGATCCCAGAAGGCTACATCCGCTCCTACATCTCCGGCCTCCTCCCACCAAACTCAACAGCGGCAACTGACAAAATGTTCACCCTCTACGAATCCATCTACGCAAACTCCACAGACAAACAACTCGCCTCCACCATCTTCCGCGACATGGTCTTCACCTGCAACATCTACGCCGCCGTGCAAGCATACCGGGACCGCAACAACTGGGGATTCCAGTATAGCTACATCGACGGCGTCATGAACGGCACGCATGGGAGCGATGCGCTGCCGATGTGGTATAATTCTGCGCTGCAGGGGTTTGAGGAGCCACTTTTTGCGCAGTACCAGCGGTATTTCACGAATTTTGCGCGGACAGGGGATCCGAATAGACCACGTGGTGGGGAAGATGAGTTGGTGGACTGGCAGAGGGTGGATGCCAGTGGCGATGTGTTGGGTAATGTGCTGGATTTGACGAATGTGGGGTATGAGGTGATTCAGGATGCCCAGGTACGGACGGATATTTGTGGGACTTGGATGGAGGTTTTGGGCGAGGCTATTGAGGAGAGTAGGAGATAGAGGTAGGTTGAAGCTTCTAGTTCTTTGGTGATATAAGCCCGCCAACATTATTTCGCGAGTTACCTAGATTATTAGGTCTAGTGCCAATATCTAGCTGATCATGATACGGGGATGGCTAGTTTGCGCCCTCCATAGCACGGCAAATTCCTTCCACTCCTGCTTGCAACCCGCCATCACACAACAATCCAAACTCTCTTCTCGCTGAATCAGGGGCTCCCAGCAGTTGGAGGTCACGACAAGCCGGGAGACCAGGTCATCATAGAACAAAGAGACCTTGCTCTTGCCGACTGTAATTGTCTGCACCGGCCTATCCTGAATGAGGTTTGCAATACCACCTGCTGTCTTCTTTGATTCCTCACAGCCGTAATTGCCGCATCGGATCACGCCGAGTCCACGAGAGATATTGTGGACGACTCTCCACGGACCAACCGTAGCCTCGCGTTCTGCACCCTGCAAGACTTCAAAAAACACTTCCAGCGTCGGCTGCCGGTCCGATCCCGTCTTATCCGTTACATTCAGCTTGACGTCACCCCCCGCGCAGCACTCCAAGATACGAAACACTTTGGAGGGAACGCAGTCCGATGGCCGTTTCTGTAGCGCACCCTTATTATACAAATCGGTCGCCCTCTCCCCAACCCTGTAATAAAGCCGCCCCTCGAACTGAATATGCCCAGGGATAACATTAACGCAACACAAGGCCGTCGGATCCCCGGGCAGAGGATCCCTCAAGATATCCAGGTAAAAGCAGATCCCGTCCCTGGAACTCGCAGAGACACCAGGCTCGTCGTTGTCCTCGCCGGCAAACTGGTTTCCGCGGAAGAGGTACTCGGCGAAGCGCAGCGGCGAGGCTTCCGTCCAGAGTAGATCGCGGATTCCGTGCTCGACGATGATGTTTACTAGCGAGGCGTCCTTTGCGTCGAGCGAGCCTGCTACCCGTGCTACGCGGATCTGTTGCAGTCTGTCGATGTACTCTAGGCCCTTTCTCGTCGGGCATAGGCCGTCCGTTGGGTTGATTCCCGAGAGGCCGCGAACGAGTCGGATGATTGTGACCGTGAGCGATACCAGGCAGCGTTGTGAGACCGGACGGTCTTGGCTCTCGGGGCCCGGTTTGCTGTCGGGCTGGATCTGGCAGCATGGTTTGCATCGACACCAGGATGCCAAATCGGCCAGGGATTTTTCAAACGCCGCGCACGCATCCTGATACGTTTCAGCGGCAGCAGAGCGCAGAGCGTCTCGGCGCAAATCCGAGTCCGCCAGCTCCGGGAATCGACTGCCGGCAAAGTGAACAAATTCCGCGCCCTGACTGGAAGTACATGGTCCCAGCGCGCAGCCAGTCCCGTGGAACATCCGGATCGGCCTCGTCTAGCGCAGAGAAAATACGCGCAGCGCTACCGAGAGCTGACGCGAATGACTGCTTCCGCGATGATAGTAGGACCGTTATGGTGTCGCCGAATGTCCTGGATAAGGCGTCCTCCCACGGCACACGGCCACCCACGACATAGTCATGGCTGGGCTTCAGGTCTGAGTGCGACTTGAAGAGCGCCGTCATGTCGGATATCTGAATCGTGCGATCGCGCTGCACGAGCGCAGGCCCTGCCGGTTGTCGCGAGTCACCGTTAGATGCGGATCCTCGCCGTCGGCGAAATTCCGGAACCAGATATCCCCATCCTGCTGTCGCTCGCTGGTGTACAGAATCACCTTCAAGTCCAGAAGCCAGGCGCCGATCGCTGCAATCAATGCGGCGTCTGCAACGCCGATGAAGGTGAGGTGTCTCGTTGAGCCGTTCCGGATGTCCATGATCGCATGCAGTGCGTTGGCGATGTCGGCAGCGCTGGCGACTCCGCGCATCTGCCGCGTCCGGTTGGAGCCATGTCGCCAGGCGTGTTGCCCGATGACTGCCTCTCGATCGAACGACATGTACTGCTCCGCCCAGAGGGGGAAGCTGCTCGCGGAGAAAATGCCCGCGCACTTCTCAACGAGGAGCGTCATCTGCAGCCGCGAGGGCAGTGCATTCTGCTGCTGCGGATCCGAGATGCGGTGCCCGATCGCTTTGCGCGTGAACTCGAGCATGATGCTCCCGGCCATATTGACCGAGTATACCTCAGCGAGACAGGCGCTCAGCGCAGCGAACCTGCATCCGGACTCTGTGGCAGTGAGTATCTGGATCGGAGTCCTGTGCCCGAATCCGAACCAGAGCACCCTTTGGAACCCTGCGTGCACGGGGGCTGCGCTCAGCGCCGTGTAAAATCGCTCGAGACCTGCTGTGGTGCAGGCGACGGTGTTCCCGACCAGGACACATACTCCAAAGGCGAAATGGTCAATCCCGGCGTGGGAAATCCGGGCCAGGGCGTTGACGGAGAAATTGATCATTCCTGATGTGGCGGCCCCCGCATCGATGGTCACTTGGAATGGGGCGTTGTAGTCGGCTGTCGAGCCACCACCCGTCAGGGGTACCATTTCGTCGGACATTGCTGTAATCTTCGAGGTGTACCTATGAGCAGACCAAGATGAGGCTCTGGGGGTCCATCAAGGTAGAATAACCACCCCAAGCTGGACGGGCGCGCGGGGTAAACATTTGTTTTTAAAGACCAAGGAACGTCCCCGCTCCGAGCAGGGATCAAGATTACTCCACCTAGATCTTGGCCAGCTTACCCGAGAGACACTGCAGGTCAATTCACGACGGCCAGATGACTACTGATAGCCTTCGTAGTTAGATTCAGGCAGCCGCGAGTAATCTTAAGCTGCTTGGAAATAACCATATTGCCACCATGCTTACACAGCTTGCTTCAGGAAACATCTCTGGGCTAATAGACTACTATACTAATTGCGAGGAGAGGCAGTTTATGGACATTATCTTCGAGCAGCTTTTAAGCACTGCCGTCCCACGGCCTTTGATAGAAATGGGGCGACTGGCATTGAGTGATTCAGAAAGCAAAACGGAGCTATCAAGTGTCTCTGCTGAATTGGAGGGTGCATACGCCGATGGAGAGGTGTTTCTGGACTGGGGATGTAGTCTTTCCGTGGTGGAGGGCAAGGGTGAAGCTTTGCTGGTTAGATATTGACTTCTTCGTTCTTTGTGAAGGGCGCAAAGCAAAGCCATACAGGATAAGAAACAAGATCCAGACGACACCAAGGTGGATGACATTGAGCCAGTCGCCGGGTGTTAGCGGGTCATGGGCGTAGACCCTAATCGTGGGGAAGAGCGGGAAAGGCGTAGAATAAAAGGATCGTCAACTGCTCGGTAGCACAGATTAGATTCGGCAGGGTGTAGGTGATGGGACACGTGCTGTCGGCCTGGGACCAGATTCGGTACAGCTGAGGCGCGAATGAGAGGGCCGTGAAGAGGATCATATGTGCTGGAGACCGTTAGTGGACTGGATCAGTGTAAAGTTTGCAAGGCTTACGCTCGGAGCCAGTCGGGGGTTTCTGGGACAGCCATTGCGATGATCTGGAGGTGGTTGTCTTGACTCTACGACAGGTGTTGATGTGGGGGCAACTTAAAGTTGATTAAGGATAGGCGCCTGTCCACTGGAAGCTGCATTTTGATTGGCCGAGTTTCCTGAACGACTCGGGAGGGCACGCCTCAATGATGGCTCTGAAAGTGTGGTTGGGTAAAACAAAGTTAAAGAAACAGATAAAGCGTATTTTGGATTGGCTGCGACTATTCTGGCAGGAATGACTGGAGACCACATTATTGTTGGTTGTGGTTGTCGCACCTTTGCACACCCCTCGATCTTACTCCACATCAGGCCCTAACTCCCTTGATCTCCGGTCCCACTGAAAGGTATACATAAGTAGCTTGGAATGCATAATCAGCCAGCAATCCAATATGAAACAAGCGTTGTGAGCTGCTCGAGGAAGGGAATGCATGTGTACTGCTCCTCTCGTCACACAAACACAGTCCTACGCAGCATCGCTGGCTAGGTAACGCCCCTTGTCGCACTGGACGCTTATGGACAGTCTGGTGCGAGGGCAGACTGGCACATTGGACACGAGAACGGCTTATAAATTCCGACTGTCACCCCCCATCTCAGGCGTAGACCAGCGTCCGCCAGAATCCAGCCATGTACCGCCTCGAGACTTTGATCTCACTAACCAGGGAGAGCGGTTCACTCCAGGCGAGTAAACTCATCCCCTTCCTCATAACCATAGCGACATTCGCACTCTACTCATGGCTCAGACGATCGCCTGGAACCAAATATCCGCTCCCCCCGGGACCCCTGCCCCTCCCAATCATCGGCAACATCCACCAAATGTCGCGCTCGGAAACCTGGAAGCAGCTCGTGAAGCTGCACGCGCAGTACGGGCCCATCCTCACCCTGAAGCTCGGCTCACGCACAATCATCCTCCTGCAAACCCGCGCCGCGGTCCGCGACCTCCTCGAGAAGAAGGCGAAATTCTACAGCAGCCGACCGCGGCTCATCATGGTCAGCGAGCACTTGACGCGATCCCTGCTCCCGGTTATGATGCCGTACGATGAGAACTGGAAAGAGCTGCATGCTGTCCGGGGACTTGTGCTGAGCCACCATGTCGCCAAGGCCGTTACGGTGGTCCAGCAGGCGGCGTCGAGGTATCTTGCGTATCGGTTGCTGGATCAAGATGCGGGGGCTGGGACCCTCGAGGACGCGTTCTGCATCTACTCCTGTAACTCCATCGCGACGCTTCTCTACGGCGACGACATCGGGTCCATGTCTCTCTCAGAAGCACGGCAATTGGAAAGCAGCGTGCAGAAGTTAATCCAGAGCCTAAACAACCACAATGTCCTCCTGGATCTCTTCCCGGTCCTCGAGAAAGTCCCCGGGCTCGCGTGGCTAACGAAATCCCGCGCAAGGCCCTTCTTCACCGAGCTCCAGAGTTTCTTCGACGCCAAACTCCAGGCTGCGCTGGCGCGGCCAGCCTGGAACATGGCCCGCACCCTCGCCGAGAGACTCCCCCGCCATGACCATGACCGCCCCGACAACGACCGCCTCATCTTCCTCATCGGCGAGATCTACATGGCCGGCGTCGCGACTACGCCGCTTGCCCTCGGCGCCCTCGCAACCATGGCTACAATGCACCCAACTGAAGTCGGCATCCTCCGCGCCCAACTCGATCTCCTCGTGGGGCCGGATAGAGTCCCTACGTTCGCCGACACAGAGAACTTACCGTACCTGCACGCTTTCATAAACGAATCGCTCCGCCTCAAGGTCATCCTGCCGCTCGGCATCCCACACGCCATTTCCTCCTCGCCGAACGACGGGCCTCAGATATACAAGGGCTACCATATCCCCAACGACGCATTCATAACGCCCTTCCAGTGGGCGATAAATCGGGACCCGAGCGTGTTCGCCGATCCGCACTCGTTCATTCCGCAGCGGTGGCTCGACGACGCTAACAACAGCAACAACCCACTCCCAGCCACCTCGCTCTTCGGGTTCGGAAAACGCTTTTGCGCGGGGCAGCCTTTCGCCGGGAACGCGTTGGCGATTGCGTTAGCCGTGCTCGTTTGGGGGTTCACGTTCGAACCACTGCCGGGGTTTGAGGGTGGGGATGATGATTATCGGTTTGTGTATGTGCCGCCGTTCGAGAAGATGAAGGTGAGGGTTCGGAGTGAGGCGCATCGGGCAATTATTGCGAGGGAGTGGGAGGGGACGGAGAAGGGGGTTCAGGGGGTTCTTGATGCGATTGGGAGGGAGGTTGGGCTGGTTTAGTCTTGGATCGGTATTAGTGAAGGGGTTATTTTCAAGTTGTTTTTAGATTCAAGTTTCGGTGTCATAGCATGGGTATTATGGCTAGTACTGTCTGTTTTGTCCACTTGGGAAACAAACTCGCCACGGCATGGAGGTGTCATGACCCTCTCAGTCGAGATAGGCCTGCCAGTGAATCTTCGGTCAAATCGGAATCACTTGCTCCTTATCTTAGATTCGTCTACATTCTCGCATGGAGATAAGCAGATCCCCATGTTGGAGTCAGATGATAAGACAGCGTAAGAATGGCGTATATATGTGGAGAAGACACGGTCTTCTTCCCCGCATGAGATGAGCCCTCCCTCCTTTATTGGAACAGGCCGACTCTCTCCATCACACCGAATAGCACCATCGTCATCACCATCATCGCGACAGAACCATCATAATGTCAAACTTAGCCATCCCCATCATCGACATATCCGGCTACCTCCAAAACAACCCCTCGAAAACAAAAGAAATAGTCTCCCACTTCCGAACCGCCTGCCAAACCCCAGGCTTCCTCCAGATAATCGGCCACTCCATCTCCCCCACTTTGCGCAACGACACTCTCGCCGCGCTCTCGAAAATTTTCGCCCTCCCGCGCGAGACAAAACTCACCGTGCACCGCAACAAATCGCCCTCTCTGCGCGGGTACGAAGTCATCGGCGAGCAAACCCTCGAAGAAGCCGTTGGCGGCGACCAGAAGGAGGGGTTCATGATTGGACCTGAGTTACCGGAGACCGGACGGTTCTTGCAGGGGCCGAATCAGTGGGTTGGTGAGGATGTTATCCCTGGGTTTCGGGGGGTGTTTATGGAGTATTTCGCGCAGGTTCATGACCTTAGTGTGAAGGTTTTTCGCCTTGTCGCGTTGAGTCTGGGGCTTGAGGAGGGGTATTTTGATGGGTTTGTTGGCAGTACGGACTGTGAGTTTATCAAGCCGTATTACCCTCGTATTGGGCTGGTTGCTGATCATGTGTTTCCGTTTAGCCATTGCAATGTGCAGAGCCCATCGGTATCCCCCTACAACAAAAGATATGGCAGCTAAGACGAGGGGGTTTGGAGCGCATACTGATTTTGGAGCATTGATGCTCCTACTTCAAGATGATGGTGATCCATACCCATTTCACAAATTCCACTCAGAGCAGAACTGACGAAGACAGTCGGCGGTCTCGAGGTCTACTACGAGCCCGACGACACATGGTACCCCGTCCCATACGTCCCAGACGCGTTTGTCGTGAATATTGGAGATATGCTCGGTACGTGCACAATTTTCTCCGAAACAATCACATGGCCCTCTTCGTTTCAAGCCATATCGTTCGGTGGCCGGCTAACATTATCGTAAGAGCGCTGGACGAACAATCGGTACAAATCCACGCGCCATCGAGTCATCTCGCCGGTTTCGAACAAAAACCGCTATAGCATTGCGTTTTTCAATGAGGGATTGCTGGATCAGGTTATCACGTGTATTCCGACTTGTGTGGAGGAAGGGGAGGTGCCACTGCATGAGCCGATTACGGCGGAGCAGCATTTGAGGAATCGGTATGGGGGTACTTATTAAACCATATTTCTGGGCTTTAGGAAGGTCTAGATCTGGGAGAGAGCAAAATCAGTCACAGCGAGTGCTGTCCTCCTGCCAGGCAAGTGAACCACGCCCAGCACAGAGATCCCTGTCTGTTCTCCTCTGCCACTACACCTTCCTGGTCCTCCCCCTTGGCTTTATTGCCCCTGTCCTCAACAAATTCTATTTTGTTTCATCTTCCTTCCGTATATGAATTTACCTTTTCTACTCCGTACCTAGCCAACACTGTCCTCATCATAACTATCTTCAATCTTATTTCTCCCTTTCAATCTTGCGGACGCTTAGAGCTCGCACTCGCTTTTTCAAGTCATAATGGCATACTATACCAATACTACAGGCAATAATCTTACACGGTATGAAGATATCCAGGGCAACATCTTGGTCTCTCCTAATACCCACCGTATCAGAGCTGCGCCATGGCCCAAGCCACCTCAACCTCCGTTTTATGCCTCCTCCAACCCTCACAAAACGTGACTTGGCGTCGGCGACAATGCCCATTTTGCTTCTCAGACCCTGGCCAGCGGCCCTACGAGTGGAGTCTCGCGACGTGGTATACACGGCTGAGCGAGCGGAACCCTCAGCTGGCACATGGTCGGTTCCTTGGCAGACGATAGAAAGCATACTAGTGGTTAGAGACCCTGGCGCCACGTACCTAAGAAGGATCTTAGGTACTAGTAAGCTACTTACAAGAAGAGATTAGAGGTAATATTAGACCCTGAAGCCTGTGTACAGGATTGAGCCTGGTCTGCATGGCCGAAGGGATACATTTATTTTTACATGAAGCAAGTTCTTTCTATGGAAGCCGTGTACGTTTGGTGGTTATGGGGAAATAAAAAAGGGCCTGGCTAGGGGTACCATAGTCTAACTACGACCCGTAAGCAGGCCCGAACTTCCCTACCCTACCCCACTTCATCCAAGCGCTAGCTGTATGTAAATCCGTAGCTGGGGGTAGAAACAGCTGAATACCCATGATACGAGAGCTCATGTACTACCACAACAGATAAACAAATCCAAGGCCCGTTGCGGCTGAGGGAACCTTAAGCCAACTAGCGGCGGAACGACCGCTAGCGCAGGGGCGGCCGGGGCCCACAGACCACCGCCACTGCCCCCAATCACCGATTGGGATTTTCGCGCTCTCGAGTATACAGCACGCTGGGCAGGAAGAGTATATAAACGCCGGTCGTGCACCTCGATTCCAGCTTCCTATCCATCCCAATCTACAAGTAAATAGCCTCCCTTCCCACACTACCACCTTCACCTCGCCAGAATGCCCACCACAACCCCCATCTTCGACATGACCCTCACAAACTGGGGTCCCCTCCCAACAACCTCCTTCGCCGTCCCCGCCGCCTGCTCAACTATATCCACAGTTGAGATCTTCGCAACTGACCTCCCCGACCTCGTCTGGCAAGAGTGTAACCAGCCAACCACACCCCTCTGCCACGAACCCGCCCCGACAGACCCAACTGCCGTCGAGGACCTCTACGCCACCGACTCGGTCGTCGGCGAGTACTACTCTCCGGCCCCCGCCTGCCCGGACGGGCACAAGACCGTTGGTGTCGCGTCGCGGGGTGTCGATGGGACCATCACGCGCGAGGGGTTCCTCGTTGCGCCGACGGCGACGCCCGTGCCGATTGAGGTTCCTGGGAGTTTGATTCCGTCAGGTGTCGCGGTTCCTTCTTCGTTTGGGCTTGCGCCGCCGGCCGTTACCCCGACGCCTACGTCTACGCCTGGTCTGGGCGCGGGACTGGACCTGCCCGCGGACTTTGATCTGAGTGATTTGCCCGTGTTCTTTGGGCTTAATGATGCGCTCATTGCGCTTTTGGAGCCGAGCGAGACGGCTGTTTGGTGTTGTCCTCAGTATGTGGCCTGCCCTACACAACGCCTTTCCTACCCTCTCCCTCTTCCCCGACTCAACAGCATCCTAACCGAATCCCTAACCTAGATCCATGACCGCCGGGTCAAACGGCTACTGCTCCTCAACCCTCCCCACCTACCCATTCTCGTCCGCGTGCCAAACCATCTTCGGCGAAGACGACATCGCCACATACACGACGGGCATCCCCGGCGACGACGGCCACACGACCGAAGGCGCCCTCGCAATCGTCACGGCGACTACCACCGGAAGCGTGCTTACGACGACCTTCCCCGCAGAGGAGACGACGGGCTTCGTTGCTGTCTCTGTTGTCCCCGCGCTTACGCTCGTTCATAAGCCTACTGATCTGCCTGCTGGGTCTGGGTCTGGGTCTGGGTCTGGGGAGGAGGATGCGGTGTTTACGGGGGCTGCGGCGAAGATCGTCGCTGGGGGTGGAAGGCCTTGGGGGAGTGTTGTTGGGGTTTTTGGGGTGTTGCTCGCTTCGCTTGTTGCGGGGGGGATGGTTGTTTTGGTTTAGGCGGGTGGTGGCTGGTTATTGTGAGTTATTTGTCCTGGTCGACTGGGTGTGTTCCTCTTCGGGGAAGGGTGCTCGATGGTTGTGGTGTTTGTATTCTTTTTTGCAGTGTTTGGATACTCGCGCAAGATTGTTTAGTTGGAATGTTGGGGTTGATGTGTAGGTTAATAGATGAGGTGGTGTACACGCAATGTTGTATCTCGTTGAAACCCTGGCAGGGTAATGATACACCCATCCTCCGTGCCTCCGTACACTTGGGGAAGGGGTGAATGGCCCTGCCAGCATACTAAGTAGATGAAGTCGATTCCTCACAAAGAAAGTGACAGTGGGCCAACATCCAGTAGGTATTGGCCACCTTGTTTTTGTATCTGGTATGCTTAGTACAGATCCTCCCATCCCGAGAGCATCTTCATCTCTAGTATATCTTACTTTCTAGTTAGTCCGACGCCCATGCTCTTCCATGACTTACCTACCACCCTCAACGAGTCAGCCTCAGCCAATCGCGTTGCAGAAAGGGGACATCGTACGCTCCTGGGGCAGCCCGTATTGCCAGGCACTCTTCGAGACTGCAAGGACATGAATCGCAGTGCTAGACGCAAGATCAGCGGACATTTTCGAGAATCCTCATCCAACGAAATCGTGTTGTTGAATGCACTCCGGACCAGTTAACAACCTTCCTTCACTCCGCAAGGTATTCTTTTCACTGCAACTCCATCAGATATTCCACAGGGACTAGTTTATCTCGTGGTGTTATTGAGCTGTTTATATTCGTGATTGAATTCGATTGCGAAAAGGTTTCTGCCTTGGCTGCCATTTCGCGAATCTCTATATTGGACAGATAGCTAACTAGGAGAAAGAGCTAAAATGGCGCCCTCCACCAATGCCTTGCAACTTCCAAGCATCAACCCTTTTGACAGAAAGCGCCGGAACATACCCTTGTTATTACCCTAATTCGCTCAGCCGACTTCTCCGGGAGAAATAGTAAATCGCAGGTGTAGATTTCAAGGTTGCCTCGTTGTGCTCTGGGAACAGGATTGGCGAAGCTCTGCGGGGACGCGGATCGTCGGCTGAGGTTCCGGTCGGGGTAGCAGTGTTGCAAGCAGGGCAGAGAGAGTCTCACTCTCATGTTAATAATTCGCGAGCTTGAACAGTACGTAGTTTTCGAATCGAGTCCGCAAAACGAACATGTCATAGGGCGTCGAACGGGTCAGCCCGACCGTAGCCCCAACGGCGTGATTGGCGATTGTACGAGTAGGGCGTAAGATCGGTGATCACCTGACGCACGTCCCCGCCTGACGCACGAAAATACCCCCAACGACCTCGATATTTATGAAGCAATTCAACCACATACAATTAATATTGTACAGTAAAACTTTGGTGGTTTATTAGGTGACATCTAAAGATAATATTAGTGGATTTTAATTATTCTGGAAGCGCTCCGGTAAGCGAATCGCGCGACCTCAATAATTAACTACAGGAATAGGCTCCTTAACTTCCTTAGCAGCTAGCAGCTTAGTATTATGCTGTTCTTGCTGGCGTGAAGCTTTAGAAGGCCTCTTTGGAGACTTCCGCGCTTGCTTAAAGTTATTTTGAAGCTAGCAAGCTGCCTGCTTC
The DNA here is from genome assembly GCA_025688815.1 of Aspergillus carlsbadensis. NCBI lineage: Eukaryota > Fungi > Ascomycota > Eurotiomycetes > Eurotiales > Aspergillaceae > Aspergillus > Aspergillus carlsbadensis. The sequence goes on from MU628184.1 coordinate 37,807, forward strand.
GCTGCAATAGCCTCCTGTTTCTGTTTCTTCTTCCGCTCTGCCTCTATAAGTTGTAGTTCTTGCTGTGAGGCCCTCTCACGCTTTTATTCTTCTAATAAGCGTTGTTTCTCCTCTTTCTACTACTGGCGGAGGATCTTATCTTGCTCTTTCGCAGCCTTAGCAGCTTGTATATCCTTATCTTTCTGCCTTTGAAGGTCACGCGCCTCTTGTATCTTCCGCGGAAAATAAAAGATTGCTCCACTAGTTTCTAGAGGTGCAAGAGAGAACTATAGAGGTTTCCCACGCTGGCACTTCTTCTTCTTATTCTGGAGGGCTAATTTAAGGCTCCGGACTTGTAGTTTTAGAAGAATATTCTCTGTAGAGAGGTGGTGCATCGTGATGCTTAACTTCTTGGTGTTTTTGTTATATATATTAGTAACCACGCGATTTAGAAGCCTTTTAATCTTCCTCCAGTCTTCTGCTTGAAGTACTGAGCGCGCAGAATCACTGCTTGATGGCCTTGACTCTGACTTTCTTATAAATCGCTCTAGAACCTTCTCGGGGTCCAATGGTGATATCCCCGTTGTTTTAAATGTAGAAAGGATATTATCTTTAGACAAAGCCTTCTTCCATGCTGGCCAGAATAATTAAAAGAAGTCCCGTTTTGCTAGGCTGCTTAGGCCTTGAGATTAATGCAGAAAATCCTCCAGGTTCTTGCTATAGGCTGTTGCAAGCGGGCTAAAGATCCCAACATCAAGTGGCTGCAGCGAATGCGTTAAATAAGGCGGATAAGTCATTAAAAGAATCTTATTATCCTCGCAGTAATTAATAAACTTCATTGTGACATGAGATCCATGGCCATCAAGGATTAGAAGTTAATATTTTAACCACGCCTTGCTCTTTGTTTCCTGGTCAAATATAGTGGTTAACCAGACATATCTAATATCATTATTAGTCCAACCACTTAGAGAAGAGGTAAAAAAGCATCTATGCTACTCAGGATTAAAGTCCTGTAGCCAGGTATCTTGTATTTTGCTATTAACAGCTTGGTATATAAGGCCTGGCAAAAGAGCACTCCCATCCGCGCAAATACAGGCAATTAAGGTTATCCACTCGCGGTTTCCGTCCTGTAGGCGCTTCTTAATCCCTCTATTCTTATAGGCATCCTTTGAAAAGATCCTAAGGCCTTTTGTAAGCAGTCCAATAAGAAAACCCTTCTCATCCATGTTGTAGATATTTCTCGCCTCTAGCTTATATTGGTTGATCTTCCGGCCCAATAATTTAAAGTATAGTGAATATTTGTATGCGGAATCAGCACGTTTTCAAGCGGCATTAATTGCACTTGTATAGGTTGAGATAAGTTAATCTTGGTGGCGTTGTAAGAAGCGCCTAGGCTAGTGTTTTCCAGGCTTCTTTCCAGTTAATTCCAGCACAAAATTTCGAAGCATTTCATGTGTAGTAAATAGGCCACGGCTAGTAAGCTTATTAATATATTAAATAAGTTCCTTTTCTTGCTAGTTGCTAAGAATTCGCTGGTTTTTATATTAGTGCTCTTTTAAGTGCTAAACCCCGCGGTGGCGCTTTAAGAGAGTTGATTGGCTTACACCAAATCGTTTCGCAATTCTAGTATAGGTAAATGGTTCGCCTGGTTCCAAAGAATCAATTGTTGCTATCGCCTCTTTAATTGGAGTCATATTGGTTGAGTAATTAGGAGTTGAAATTTGACCTTTTGAAAGTTGGTGTACGAAAAATCGTGCGTCAGGCGGGGACGTGCGTCAGGTGATCACCGATCTTATGAGTCAGTCTCAGCTACTAAGTAGTATGGTTACATCCTGGGGAGGGCTGTCTTACATACATATATCCCTGCGAGGGACCGCAGCTCCTCTCCAAATTCTGCGTTTATAAATATTTCCAAGTACTCAGCGTGATTTACCTTCCTGACCAAAAAGCGAGGGCACCATATACATCCACAGGCCACCACCAGCATCTACACCATCAATCATCCCAGAGACAGACCCCAAGAATCAATCCAAAAAACACCACCACCACCACCACCGGAAAGAAACCAGAAATGGCTGCCGAAGAGAACCACTCCTCAAAAACCCTCCCCCTAAACCTCGCCCTCCCAAAATCAGGCTGCCACATCCGCCCGCTCACGCACACAAACCCCACCGACGCGCCGTCCCTCGCGCACCACGCCAACAACCCGCTCATCACGAAATGGATGCGCGACGCCTTTCCGAATCCATACACACTCGAGAGCGCAAAGTTCTGGATTACGTTTACAGAAGCGCAGTCCCCGAAGCTTGATTTTGCCATTTGCACTACAACCACCACTAGTGAAAACGAGAGTACAAGCACAAGCACGAGCACAAGCACCGTCATCGGCGGCATCGGTCTGAAGCAAAAAGAGGACATTTACAGACGCACGCTAGAGATCGGGTACTGGATCGGCGAGGCGCATTGGGGCAAAGGGATCGCGAGCGAGGCGCTCGAGGAATTTGTTCGCTGGGTGTTTTCGGCGGAGGAGTTTGCGCATGTGGGCAGGTTGGAGGCGGAGGCTTTTGAAGGGAATACAGGGAGTTTTAGGGTGCTTGAGAAGGTTGGGTTCAAACCTGAGGGGAGGAAGAGGGCGGCTGTGGAGAAGGCCGGGGTTGTGCTTGATGTGTTTGTTTTCGGGTTGCTGAAGGAGGAGTTTTTGGATGCGAGGAGGGGGTGAGAGGGTGGTGCGTGGTGCGTGGTGCGTGGTGCGCGGTGCCTAGTGGATTTGGGAGATTTTGTTATAGAGGTATCTTTACTACCACCCATGGAACGTACATATCATGGAATCGGATCTGGCTTTCGACCCGTACAGTCAACCTATGCGCGGCCGAAAGAAGGGCAATTTTACCAGCACGGCGTGATGACCTGCCGCAGTGGTGAGCCATAGTTGCTGAGTCCGCGTGTTCATGGAGCTACTACCTGAGGGGCGGGGCTGGCGTTTCTCAGGGCTTCATGGAACGAATAGGGTTAGGAGCCCTACGAGTTGATCTTACCTTATCTGAACGTCTACTGACATTCCGCAGCATGGTATGATGGCACGTAAACAGTCAAATCGTCGCCTCATTACTATCGCTACCACTACCCTATAACCCATTAAGAATCCCACCCCTCAGCAAACCCCCCCAACCACTTCGCAATCGCAAATGCACCAGGATCGGGCGGCATAACCCCATCAAAACCCTTCTCACCAACATACGTCGCGCGCCCAAACCGCGGCCTCATACCCGCCGTCGCCATGGCCGCCTCCTCCGCAACACGCACCGCAACCCCAAGACCATCCCCAGCCTCTAGCGCCCCGCAAACCGGAATCAAAACGTCCATGCAGGTGCGGTCTCCGACGCGCGCACCGGTGTACCCGAGTAAAGATTTTATCGCGCTCCCTGCCGCTTTCCCGATCGCCGTGGCTGTGACGTCTTCTGTGCGGTTTAGGCCCGCGACGAAGGCTGTGCTGAGGATTGAGAGGATGGCGAAGAGGGAGCCGCCGATGTCTTCTAGTGTCTCGTTGATGGCGTCGAGGGCTGGGTAGAGAGGGATGGGGTCCTGTGTGAATGGTGCGCTCGAGAATCGAGTGAGAAGGGCCTGGCATGCTTCGCGGACCGCTTCGCCGCAGTCGCCGTCGCCCATCATCATGTCGAAGCGCGTGATATCCGGCTCGGCGGTGATCGCGGCATGGCACGCTGCCTTTAGTGCTGGGAGGAGGGAGGCGGGGGCTGCGGGACTGGTTGTTATATCTTGGATGAAGACGACGCCGTTTCCGGACGCTTCTTGTTCTGAAAGATTTTCAGTGATCTTTGGTTGTTGGTGAGTCGTGTATGAAGAGCGAGGCCAGGCAGCTGCTGTGGTTGGGGCGTCGAGTAGATCTTTGATTGTGTCTAGCGGGCGGCATGTTGCTTTGGAGATGGTCGATAGGTTGCAGAGTGAGAGGGAGAAGCCTGGTCCGTTGAGCGATGTCTCGAATGGCCCGACGTATATCCGTGACGGCTTGATGTCGTAGACAATGGCGAGTTCCTCCAGTGTCACCTGTGTAAGCCCCTCGATCTCGAGCGTTGAGAGCCCGCCTAGGTTGTTGACTAGCAAGCACACGTCGTCGCCGGGGTTAAATGTGACAAAGTTGCGCTCTGGGTCATTTGGATCGAGCGCATATTCGAGCATCGTTTTTACCAGCTCGCTCGGCGGGGGAATTGGCGATATTGTGCGAAGGCCCTGTCATTATCAATGTAAGTAACACGAACTGTGAACCAACGAGGAGGGGTACTCACCGGCTCATTATGCACGCCCATCCCAAGAACACACGCATCCTGCGCGACGCGGTCATCGGGCTCCCGACCCGGCACATGGCAAAGAGCAAGACTCGTTCCAATAGATGCGATGTTGGCGTTGGTTTCCTCTCCGAGCTGCAGACAATCCTCAAAGCTCCAGCCGAGCTCAGACGCAGCACCGAGAAGTTTCAAAACTGTCACAAAACAGTCAGTAAACTGCCGGCTAGGAACATAAAACATCGGAACTCACTAAGAACATGCCCCGCCAACCCCCTCCTCCCCAAATTCAACACCTTACTCCTCGGCAACGCCACATCATCCGCCATAGCAATCTGCGCAATCTTCCTCCCCCCCGCATTAACCTTCTCCCTCGCAAGCCCAAAATGTAACCGATCGCCCGTGTAATTCGTAATACACAGAATCGTCCCCGCATCCGAGGGAACACTGTTAATCGCCGCCATCACCTGCTTCGTCGAGGGGCTGGCGAAGATGCCCCCCGCGACGGCCGCGCTGAGCATCCCGTCGCCGACGTAGCCTGTCCAGGCGGGTTCGTGCCCGCTTCCGCCGCCGGAGATGATGGCGACTTTGGATTTCGTGTGTGTTTTTGAGGACACCACGCGGTGGGGTTCGTCGAGGTGTAGGTGGGGGGTTCGTGCGACGTAGGAGCGCAGCGCGCGCTCGACGAGGCCTGTTGGGTCGTTGAAGAAGTGTTTTTCGGACATTGTGATGGGTGCGACTGATGTGAGATGTGAGAGGAGCGAGATTGAGTTCGCCGCGGGATCTTGGGTAATTATGAACCCCTCATGGTGAAGAATAGGCTAAGTTGCAGCCCGCCGACCTCGTGACCGTCCAGCAGTCGGACTCGGTCCCCGTCACGCGTCCACAGTCCACTCAGGGTCCATCGCTGGCCAGATCGGTGAGCTTTGAGGGTCGGCCGACGCGCGGTCCAGCGGTTGACCCGGCTTCACCAAACTCAGACATAACTTAAATGGCCGGAGTTACTCGAACTTGACTTAGCTGGCGTTCGGCCGATTTCCCGTTCCTTGAAGGGTGGGGGGGCGGAGTTCATCCGGGGGCGCTTTCAGGGGAGGTTGTGAATGCCGCTGAATGGAGCGGAGGTCTAGACCTCGGATTACCCTTTAGGTCATCTATTGATAAGCTGCCGGTGATCATGGGACCTCTTTTGTTAAACCCTTGAATTGGTGATTGATTGTGGAGGAACCCAGTCTCGGACTTGGTCCGGAGTTGCGGGGTATTTTCACTTTCGTCTGAGGGAAAAGGCAGGGCTACAGAGAGATAACTGGCATTTCAGGCTAATCACAGTAATAATACTGATGAGGACAGGGTTACTTTCTATCAGCTAGAAGCTTACTAGAGTTCCAAGAAACAAACCAACGTCTAAAGGTCTACACGTTCACTCTTTAGTACATTGCGCATTTTCTAAGGTACCGGCTCGCAAACACGGAGAGAGAAGCTCAATTCTCATTAACCTATTCAATCCAAATATTTGCAATCCAAGTCGCTGAATCTAAATCAAGGAATGCCGCCGCGGACCCTATGTGGAAAGCAGCCTGGCTAAACTCTCTTGAACCTGACAGCCAGCATTCGCACACTAAAATCGCCTTGGCCATGACAGTACTGCTCATCCTCGATTTTCCCATCTCCCTCGATATGGTACTGCAATACCCTCGGAACTTGAAACAGTGTTAAAAGCTGACCGGGGGTTAGCACTATCCATTCCGTGGTAGGAGCCTCACATGTGGAAATTATGAGCTAGCTCTATCTGCAGAACCTCGAGTTCGGCTTGGCGGGTACATATGGAATTTGCGATCCAGCATGGATTTATTTTGGATCAAGTCCGAGATCACGACGTGTGTACCCAACGGGGCGATATTGAATGCGCTTGTAGCGGTGCTAAGGAAGTGGAAAGAGACGAACGGAGTCCGAAGGGATCTTTGCGCTGGCCGCGGGCCCGGGCGTGGGCTGCGATCCTTCGGGGGAGATCTTCATCAAAGACCTGCCGATCAGCCCTACATCCGCGTTGTGGGACCTGGTGCCAGGGGAGGGGCCTGGGGGCCATTTGGAGAGGCTGTGCTTCGCTCCGGGACGGGCGGGAGGACGATCGGATAACGGTTGTCTGGGATAGCTAAATCTTTGTTTCATCTTTTTTTTTTCAGAGGTGGGTGTTATACTGTAGGGCTCGGTGGATTCCGAAGAGGTCGGGTGTGCTTCTGGAGACAGGCGCAGCATGAACAAGGTAACACCTGTTCTGCGCGATCAGGGTTGGCCTGCATGCAGATGTATGATCATCTCTACTTGATGTAGAAGTTCAGAGAGGAGAAATTGGGATCCCAATAGTTTGAAGCTATAGACAGGTCACGGCAACTAAGCACTATGTACAGCAAGCAAGCAGGTACAAAGAAGGAGAGGTTAGAGAGCTACTGCGGGCGAGGTAGCCAATTGTCAAAGGTCGTACAGAGGTCACAAGTCTTGAGAGCCATCGGTATACTGAAAAGTCTCACGCTTAAGCGGTCGCACGCCAGTCGCGGACCTTGGTGTAAGGACCCGCAATATCACGGCTCTCGAGGCCGCTGTCGGTGATCAGCTTCTGACCCTCGAGGTCGAAGCAACCAGTCGAAGTGCCGTTGCCACTCTCGCACAGCGGGTAGAGGACCTTCGCACCCATATCACAGAAGCTCCTCTCGGCCGTGTGCACAAAGTCCGGCCCCATCGAGGTCTCAGAGCCACACAGGCGGCTCGCAGAGTGATGCACCGAGTCCGAAATAACCAGTTGCCCAGCAGCCCACGAAACACGCTCCCCACCCCTCCGAGCCCTGATCCTCCTCTCATTCTTCTCCCCCCGCTTACTCCTCTTCGCACTCGTCCAGAAATTAACCGTCGACGGGTCAGACTCAGTGCGCAGCCCAAAGTCGATATCATTGCAATACTTGCCGGGGTCCGTATCCCCCTCATCGAACTCAGTCGACGAGAAGGCAGGCCAACGGACCTGGAAGCCCGTTTGCGGCTGGTCGCCATTCGCATCTATCCAGAAGCACCGCGGCTGGTACGACTGGTCAGTGTTGGTCCACATGTGGCTCTCGTACCAGGAGGCGCCGCACTCGGCGCCGTAGTCGCCCGACACGGCGAATTGGTTGCCGCCGGCGGCGTCGGACCACGTTGTTGTTACCCATGCGACGCAGATGGCGTCGTCGTTGCCGCTGAAGAGGCTGTATGTGCCTTGTTGCTCGTGGTCGACTTCGACGGTGCCGACTGTGCCGTCCGTCACGGTGCCTGGGTCCGAGGTTATGGCGAGGAAGTCGCCGAAGTCGTTCCAGACGCGGCTACAGCATTTTGTTAGGTTTTCCTTCTGGTAGGAGGTAGGAACAGTGAAAGAATTGGGGAGTTAGACTTACACATCGGGGAGATCACCGCCGGCGTTGATGGTGCCGCTCGCTTCATTGTCGAGAGCAACGGCAACCTTGATGGTAGAGCCAGGGTCACCGCCGCCAAAGTTGGACTGGGCAAAGGAGACAATGGTGAGGATACCGGAGATGACTCCGATGGCGTCGACGGCGGCAGCCATTGCGAGGGATTGGATTGGAAACAGAGAAGACTGTGTGAATATCTGGAGGACCTGGCACTAGAAGCTGAGGATGATCGAGCTGTCTGGATGACCACTCAATGCAGGCTGCAAAGAGACCTTTTATAGATCGGCGCCCCGGACAACTTCCGCACCTCACGACTCGTCTATACATCCTTTTCAAGCGATCGACATCACCACCTCTTGGTGTTGGAGCATCTGGCCTGATGCCCAGGAGACAACCGATGTGACTTCTCCTGTATCATGCATCGCAGGATTGTGAATAGCATCATCGTCTCCTACTCCTTGAACGCAACGTGGGGGCGGCCCCATCGAAAAGCAGGGTTTCGGGCAGGCCCTACGGGGTCGTCCGCAGAGGCGCGTTGGGGGCCGAAACGCCATGTGAAGCGATCAGTGGCCCGCCGTTGGTTCTGCACGGGAAAGCAAGGGGAGATCTGCATATTCTGCATGAATCATGAACTAAGATCAGCTCGCCGGCGTCCCCTGGCAAGCCTTGGAGGCGCAGCCCAGCCCAGTCGCTATTGGCGGGTCCCTGCGCAGTGTGCCCTGAAGAATAGCATGGCTGATATCATAGTTTCTCCATCTCCTTGTTGCATCCCTGTTTTGACGCTGCACTTGCGAGGCGAGGCAGTTAAAAAAGTTCGATTCCAACTCGACTTTCTACTCAAAACACAGCTAGCCAACACTGCTCAACTCTTACGTTCTGCTATACCCCGTCGTTATCAGCCCCCAAGCCAGCACCTCTGCAACAATGATCCACTCCAAACCCACAGCCCCAATCCTGCTATTCCTTTTCTCCTCTCTCAGTTCTGTCTTGGCACAGGGCAGCAGCAGTGACCTCCCCGATCCCATCGTCGGCTGCACAGATGTCTCCTGCCCCAACGACGGCTGGGACTCGTGCACCGTCGCAGACAACACCTTCGTCGGCGTCGGTCTCGCCCGCATCGCCGACATCCCCTCCGCGCTATTCGGTCTCTCCCTGGTGAAGGGCGTGAATATCTCCGAGTCCGGTGACCCGGATAGCAGCACGCATGGTGCCGACGAGACCCGCCCTTATAAATCCGTCTATTACCTGGGCACCCCTTCTAACCTCGACACCTCCGCTCTCTCGGGCTGTGCGGTTATCTTCAACGACCCGCCAACTCGCCACTTTGAGGAACCGAAAATCAATGGCTCCTCAGTGAATGTCGATACCCGTGCTGCGACGGGGTCGTGCGCCGACGTCATCGAGCAGAGTTGCATCGATGCCCTGACTCGCCAAGCGCGCGAGGTGGACTACGGAAGTGCCGGCTCAAACTCTACTGGTGGTAGTAGTGGCAGTGGCAGTCCCTGTTCTGCACTCGAGCGGGACTTGCGCGAGAATGCGCCTGAGGAGTGTGGCGACTTGACTGGGGCCGGCGATGGCCTTGGCGAGTTTAGTGTTGTTTCGCTGGGTGATGCGGAGGGCATTTCGGCGCAGCGGAATTCGTCTTCGGATTGTTGGCCTGTTTTGCCTAAGAGTGATCGGCTACTGCAGCTTGCTGAGGATACCGCTACGGTATGTCTTCTCTCCCTTTCCCTTCATCTCCTTGTCTCTCCTGCGGCAACCAGTCTCACTAACGCTATACAGAACAACTACACCAACGAAGCAAACCTCGCAGAGGTGTACAAGATCACACCCATCCTCACCGTCTTTACCTCCGGCAGCGGCAGCGGCAACAACAGTCTCGTCGACGAGACCTCCGCGCAGCTCACCTGTCTCAAGGTCGTGACGACGCAGAATACCGAGAATGCAGAGAATGCAACGGATACCGATGGCGGGGATGGTGCCGCCTCGCTTTCGAGTGTCAACATCGTTGGTGTGACTGCGGCAGCGCTTGGGGCTGTTATGGTTTCGCTGTTGTAGGTGGTGGGTGCCTGGGTTTAGCTTTGAAGCGGAAGGATCCCTTTGTGTGCAGTATACACTGTCGCACTGATTCCTACCTTGAATGAGTTCAAGCTTGTAAAGCAGAATGTAGTTATCGCGAATGCAGACTCCGTCTTGGAGAACGAGAATATTGAATCCTCTAAGTGATGTGACCCAATTTGCAGTCTCACAAATCCGAATATGAGCCCAGTCAAGCCCAGACTTCCCGCGCGAAGGGTTGTAGAAATCCCGACTCGGCTAAATGAACGGATGAGGCTTACTACAGTAATTACCCTAGACTCAGGCAGTTGATACCTGAATACACGGGCTAAGAGTAGTGGAATAATACCAAGGGAGCTCAGAAGATATTTAGGCGGGGTTATTCTCTTTCAAAGGTAGATTCCGCAGGGTAGACTCTGAATCTGTGTTGATTGACCCTCTGGAGCGACCCACTCACTTATCCTGCTTCTTTTTTTTCGGAGCTTAGACTAATAGTATGCTACATGACATTAAAAGTACCTAGAGCATTGTAGAACATACTAGGGAGACTTTCCACTGCGAAGGATGATGTGTCTCAGCGTGTTGGGTTTGGAGCTAGCGGCAGCAGACGCCAAATATATATTGTTGAAGAAAGGCGTGACTCGCAAGAGGTAGATAAGGATTTCTGTACATACTTTCAAAACAGGCTGTTCCTCTTGATATTGTGAATATCTAAAGACAGCAAGTGGTATAATGCTAATTTGTGCTGAGTAGGGTGGTCAATACTCGAGAGCCAACACGTGATTCCCAATGGTCGCTAAAAAAGGAAGGTTTATATCGCCGACATAGATCTTGGCGCCAAGCATTGCATATCGCCGATATGGTGAGCGAGGTATACCCCCGTTCGCCGCGACGAAATAAGAGCTGAGCTTTCTCAATTTACTCTCTCCCTCCTTGATACCGACTTCAAATCTACTCTCTGTTTCTCTCAAGTTACAGCAAAATACTTCCGCGGCACAAACGATGAATTTCCTTCGCCCACCAAGGCCAAGCCACCTTCTCACCCGGGCTTCTCCATACATCCGTCAAAGAGCCGCTCCTACATGCATAGCTTTGCAGAGCAGGCAGTCTTCAGGCCTGAAGGAACGAACTCCGTCTAAGCCATCAACAGCCTTGAGCACAGACCGGAAGACCGGGGCACTCGATCAGATCTTGTACGATCTCTGCAAACCCTCCCTACCTTCTGGATCTCCAACCCTTCCTTCGTACCTCGCACAGCTAACACTCCAATCTCATCTACCAGCACAAAAGCCGACGCCCTCATAGCATGGGCGCGCAACGGCTCATTCTGGCCCCTCTCCTTCGCAACCGCCTGCTGCGGCGTCGAAATGATGCACGTCTCGATGCCGCGCTACGACCAAGACCGCCTCGGCATCATCTTCCGCGCGTCGCCTCGCCAATCGGACGTGATGATCGTCGCCGGGACAGTCACGAATAAAATGGCGCCCGCGATCCGCCAGCTGTACGACCAGATGCCCGATCCGAAGTGGGTGATTAGTATGGGGAGCTGTGCGAATGGCGGCGGGTACTATCATTATAGTTATAATGTTGTGAGGGGGGTTGATCGGGTTATTCCGGTAGATATTTATGTTCCGGGGTGTCCGCCGACGCCGGAGGCACTCTTGCAGGGGATCTTTGAGCTGCAGAGGAAGATTCGGAGGACGAAGGTTACGAGGATGTGGTATCGGAGGTGATTGTGATTGTGGTGGATGGGGCGAAGAATTGTACGATAGGTCGGAGTTGTCGAGTCGTCCGCATATTAGAGGCGTTCATTCAATTGGTATTGAAGGGCTCAGCTCGTTGTCAAGAAAGTCTTCGTTGAGGAATGCAGAGAACGGAAATAGTGAGCCCATTCCGAACATTTCAGCGTCGCCGAGCAGAGGATCACTCATCAAGAGACCGCTTGATGGGAGTAGCTGGCCTGGCCCGGCATCCGAGGAAATCGAGGGCTGCATAGCGTGTTGTGGTCCCCCGGATGGTGCCTGAGTAGGGAAGGCTATACCTTCATCAGGAACATGACAACCGCGGGATGCCAATATTCGTGCGAAAAGCGGATAGTATAGCAACAGAGGTGGCCAATGGTCAACAAGTTTACTTAGGACAAGCATGCATAATCGAGCCCGGTGCGCTGCAATGCCACTAGGATCAGACGTAGGCCCACGCATGTTTGTAATGAGCACGGACAACGCTGCAAATGCCCCGGGCAATCTACAATAGTCAATCCACTGTCGCAGGAGTAGTGTTTTTTTGACTTACATTCGTAGGGAACCCGTGGTTAAGAGCTGGGAAGACAAAAGATTTTCGAGGATCCTGACGATCTCCACTGCTGCTTCAAAAGCCGGGGTTCCGGGTGCCATGATCCGAGGGTCCTGGAAGAAGTTCCTGCGCAGCAGTATTTCGTAGGTACTGAGGGCCGGTTAGTCCTCTCCTTTGCGTCTGGGGAGTTGGGGGATGGTTACTAGAAGGATAAGCTGAGAATCGACGATAGAAACCCGTCATTAAGCGTAAAAGTAGAGCTTCGACACTGAACCTCTTGAGGTAAAGAGCTCTTCCACGGGGTGATATGGCCTAAGCCTCCGAAAGCGACGGTTGGATCTGGATTTGCCGTGTATAGCCATTGATGGCATTTGCTTACTTCTCGGGTTAGCTTAGTTGAGTGGTATAATGAGGAAGACATACCACGTGAACACAGATCGGCGAAATAAATTATTTGCAGTCGGCTCTCCTTAGTAGGCTTCCCTTCCAGGCTGAACCCTTCTGGAAGGTCGGGTTCATCGAAGTCTTGCTCAGTCAAAGGTAGCGTTGTGCAATACGCGTCGTTGACGTGGGGAATCCGCCCTAACTGCACCGCAATGAATATATCATGACTCTACCAGTCCTATTAGCCAGGCTTCGAGAGTATAGTAGAGCAACTCACATAAACAGTGCACCATATCCGTCTCCAGAGCTTCCTCGTCCATTGGTCAAGGCGCAAATACGTTTTTCTAAATGGTCATCAGTAGATGCGTGGAGCCGGCATTGAACACGCTTACTCTTGATGCATTCCTAGAGACTGAGCTAGATGCACGCCGATCCCAGCCCAGTACCACATATCCTTCTGCTGCGTTGGACTCTCCCACCAAAATGCCAGAAAGCATATCGCCTGGAGCACCGCAATGGCATCCAATTCGTACCCGGCATCGTACAGGGCCCCTGCCTTTTGGTAGGAGGTGAATGTCGCCATATATCTGTTATCGAATCCCGCGGCTGTGAGAACTGACTGTTCGCAGTGTGAAAATGCCGCCAGGTACACGGCTTGTAGAAGAAGGGGAGAAACACGGCCCGCTTTGAACTTGTCATAAAAGTCCTTCCTGTCGACGATTGGGGCCATTGGGTGGATGAAGGTGAAGTAGGTATGGATGAGTTGCTCGCTGGCTGTGCTGTTGAGGCTATCGAATGCACCGAGCTCGTCCAATCGTGCGCGTTCCTTCCGGGCATGGTCATCGACTAGCCTCCTTGTCGGCGATCCGAGTCGGTCGATGTGTGGTAAGTGAGGGATGTTTAAGTGGTCACTGTAGTCTTCGTGATTCTCGTCCAGCTCTTTGCGCGTGTATTCCAGATTGAAGTGATCTCCGTAGTAGATGGTGCGGCTGCTCCGAGGCTCGTCGGTATCGGTACCGGGCCCCGTGGACTGGTCCAGCGGAACATTAGGACTCTGCTCGTTATACCTGTCCGCAGTCCCGTGATGAGTCGGTGTTCTTGTGCCCGCTTGGAACTCCGACAACCCCGCTGGCGACACTGTGCTGGCCGCCGGAGTAGCGGGCGCCTGAGCGAACGAGTGCCGGAATCCGAAGCGCTCTATCCGCGCGCGTTTATGTCTAGAAGGCTATTTAGATATTTACTCCCCAGGAAGGCCTCGCCGGAGTCAGGAAAGAAGACGTACTTTCCACGTTTCGAAACAATGGGCTCGCATTCTTGCCCAGCCGTGCGACAGCGAGAACAGGGCGTCGAATCAGTCCGATCGCAGCGCACACGGCGCAGATTGCAAGATTTGCACGCGATCTTTGCCTTGGACGGCGTGATGGGCATTTTGCCCCGGGGAGTTGGTGGTTTCTATGTTGTTTGTAAGGTGCGGTTGCTTGGGCCGGGGAAAGGCCGGCTTTTCCTAATCGAGAGGCGAGCACCAGCTGGGAGTCACGTGATTATCGCCGCCGACCATAGACAAGCATAAAACACGGAATGAATCGACTTATCAAGTATGGCATGATTGTACCAGTACAGTCGCCAAGGCGCTCGATATGCTGATGGAGTCCCGCGCTGTTACGGGGCAGGTGTTTGAGCTACATGGGGAATATGTCACATTGGCCAAACCGCCCACGTACCAGCATGAGGAGACAGGCAAGAATATGGAGTATTATTGGTCCCTTGGGCATATTTAACGGTTGTATAAATCGCTGATGATGCATGAAAGTAGTGCAAATGCTACTTCCGCATATTGTACAAGGCCGGATGTCTCATCCGTTGATTACTCCTCATCACTACCAGACGTTGTATAACAATATATATTTTCCTTAGCTTGCTTCTAGATAACTTTGGTGGTGCCTGCTCCTTAAGGGCCAAACCCTCTCAATTACTTTGCATGGACCTCTACTACTACGCCCATTAAACTGAAAAATTCAAGGTTTTACTCTAGATAATTTCATAGTCAATTAAGTGTCTTTGCAGCTATTCTACGTATGTCACGCCTTGTTGAAGCGAATACGACGCATTTGGTATAGGCCACCGACTACCATGCAGTTGGTGTGCTCGTTAAAGGGCGGCCCTCCGCCTCGCTCGGATGCCTACCAGGCAACACTGTCTCCGGCACCGTTTTGTTTACAGTAATAGTTCAATTCATCCCCCCCGATATGACGGTCTTTGGACTCGCAATAGTATAGCAGATCCTTCTCGTTCAGAAGTGTACAATCAGGACACCGATCCCATTGTTCACTGCCAGTGGTTCGGTTTCTATAGTTCGCGCAAGCCTTTTCCGTTGCGGCTTTGTTGTAAACTTCCTATTAAAGAGTCAGTCGTATTGTTCTTTTCTTTAAGAAAGAAGAAGCCTGTATGACGGATACTCACCACTCCGCTGCCAGGAGTATCAATGCAAACACCTTGGGTATGGAGGTCTGCGAAAGCACTGGGCATAGTTAGTACTTTTATGCAAAGCCCTCAGGGGGCAAAGCAACTTACCCAGCGGCAATAGCAGCAATGATGAGTGAATAACATGTAAGTTTCATGACCGACGGATGAATTTTCAATATGCCTGTCGAAGGTTGGGATGGGGATTGTAAATTCGAAAGCCGGGAAAGCAGCACTTTAAGGGACTCGGAAGTAATTCGGTTCTGTAGACATCCGGGGTTCCGCCTGCCGAATGTTCAAGACATACACATGCGATTGATAGGAGTGAGACAATCCAAGACGGGAACTCTGAAGATTCTCCGAGCGGCCTCCATAAAGGATGATCGCCATTACTCCGACTCCCCCTGTCCCGGGAAGTGGACCCAAGTGGGACATGTCTCAGTCCAATCTACCAAGTTAAGAGCTGAATTGCATCAATTTACGCCGCCTTCGGGTTGCAGAACTTGGCTACATGGCAATTCAATATATAACGTAGGATTCGAGGACCCAGGGGGTGGGCCAATAGCAGCAAGAGAACCAAGCTGCGTGCCTCCACTCCGTACTTTCGTTTTAAAGTCATCATCAACCGCAATTAGTATCCGGATCTACACTGCTGTAGGGTCTCACTTAGCCAATGCCTGGCACCCCCACGTGCTATGATCTACGTGAGATTTGCCCGTTGACAAATCTAGCCGAAAGTCAAAGCTATTAAGCTGCCGTCATGCATCCCCACTCGGGCGTTTTCCTGCACCAACTTCGGTAAAGTCTCCCGGCGACTCTTCGGATTTATACAAATGTGAAACAAGCCGGTTCCTTCAGGGACAAGCATGCTGTAAGACATGGATCTATCCCAGCATGATAGCCATGTCTCATCAAACAGCAGATAGGCACCTCTTTTCTTCATCACTGCTGAACGGTGAAGCCAGTTATCCCTCTTAACGTACTCTAAATAGAGGTCTCTCTCCCGTCCTGTGTTTAAAATATCATCTCCTTTCCGCATTATCTTTATATCCATTCGCTCTTCAGCAAACTGCTCGCTCAAACTCGTCAATATGAAGGTGAGCCTTTTTATCCTTGTTTTCCTCTGGTCCGGCAGCGCGCTTGGGAGCGCAATACCCTCTGACAAAACCACCCTCCTCCTATACGATGGTACCACCAAGACCGTCGACAAGAAAGACCTGGCTGTCCACCTACCTGGCATCTCTCTCTCGCCACCTGCCGATTCTCTCCCGAAGTTCATTAAAACAGGGGGTGATGTTTATTCCAGTCCCTCGAGGCGCCTGAGCAAGCGCTCCGGTGCCCAGTTCATCATTCCTCTGCCCGACGAAGAATTTCTCGGCTGGGACATCCCAATGTCCCAGATCGTCCATGCCAACGAGGCCGATGCCACAGTCGCCATGGCACAGGGTCAGAGCGTCGCCAACAGCATCACAGTGGGCACCTCGTTCCAAGCCACGGTCGAAAAATTCCTACAGATCGGCACCAAGATCGACTACGCGCACACCGAGACCGCCACCCTCACCGGCACGGTTACCATGACCATCCCGAAGAACAGATGGGGCGCTATCGTTAGCAACCCCTTGACCTTTCGCAAACGGGGATATGTTTTCAGTGGACAGCCCGGGAGCGCGCAATACGAGTACTACCAGGCGGATTCCTTTACTCAGGACACCTATTCGTATGGCCAGAATTCCTTGTCTTGGGTGAAGGGTGTGGTGACCACCTGCTTGGGTGACTCCTATCCTCTGAAGCGCTGCGTCGGCGATGGAGAACTGAAATAAACCTTTTGAACCTACGTCAATTATGCTCAGGTATAGTACGGCGTTGCGGGGCTTTCCTGCTTCACATGTCGGTTTGACATCTCACCACCTCCGTTTCACTACTCCCTGTGCGGGCGTACATTTAACCTATCGGAAAATTATTGGGTTTAGTTGTTGTTGAATAGCTGATCTAGATTACTTGTCAAATTCCCTCAAATTGACATAAGCCATATTTCATGGGAATACTGAATATAACGTAGTGGGAGGTAAAAAAAGGATTTTGCTATCATGATCGAACCTGCTAAAAGTCAACAAAACTACTCGTTCTTGGAGAGCATACTGCTCATACTCGTTTCATTCAAAAGTCTCAATTAGGCTAAGCCTAACCGTTTACTATCACCCCAGTGATAAATTACAGGACCTGTATGAGAGGCGCCATATCCAGGCGAACACTTATACCTGCTAGGGGCCAAACTCTTTCCATAATGTATATACAGATACGTTAACGGATATTCGTCGCAAGGCTGCAAGATGTTGTTGGAGGCCTCCCTTGTCATGGACCCGATGCTTTATCAGCATGTCAGCATTGGATGCATGAAAGGTTGAATGCGCAACATATTCTGCTGCGAGAGCCTACCAAAGCAATATATGAGGGCGGCTTGTCCGGGTCATCATTGCTGAATCGTCCGGCGAGGATAAGTCTGTGTATCTGCACGTGCTGATTGACGTCTTGGGGCAGTTGGTGAAGGTACCACTCTTGTACATTCGCTGGGTCAGCGTCGTCGTCGCGGGCGATCCCTGACGGGGGATTGAAATGAACAACGAGCAACTCCTCAGACGTTTCTGGACACGGGACGACAGAGCCAACGTTAGACAGTCGATGTATATCTTCATGGAGGGTCTCGTTGAGGGGCAAAAGGTCTTCTACAGCAAAGGGCCTCATGCATGCATACCAGAAGCGACCTCTCCAACCTGGAACTCGCCGACAGTCGCATAGTGTCTTTGGTCAAACTCCGCGCAATCGACGCAGCTATGGCTCGGGCCCGGAAGCAGATTGTCGACCAAGGGGATGTCTGCGAATTCCTGGGTAGTCAGGTAGTGCAGGTCACCGATAGGGTAGGTTGCCAGGAATGGCCAATTGAGGCTATCGGCTGTGCCGGGGGCGACTGTGTGGCGAGCAGCGGTTTGCACGCCAGAAGTCTCCAGGATATGCGGTATGTGGACATTGTCGTACCAGTCGTTGTATGTTTCATCTGTGATCCCAGAGGATTGTTTGGTCCGGGAACCCACATACAGCAGCCCGGGTCCTGTGTATGGTAAGGTCATGGCAGTGAAGGTTCGCTAGGGTATAATCTCGCAGAAAAGATGGTGAAGTTCGGCTGTGCACGTGTCCTTTTTATGTTTGATTTTAATAGTTTAGTGTTTCTGGAGGGGCTGTCGACCAAACCCCACCCGAGCACGGAATAGAATTGCCGATTGAAAAACAGGGAGGGGTATACCACTTTATCCACCGGCGCCGAGGGAGCTTTTCAAGCGCCCACACGGTCGAGATCTGTTCGCTGCGTCCCACTATTAGTCGGGAAGGGCTCCACGCATGACCTCTGTTATTTTGTGTATTTCTTTGGGTTTTCTTTGTTTTATTAGCTTCTAGCTTTGGCTCTGGGCTCTCGATTACCCGATGCGCACTGAGACACGATGGCGAAATACAAATAACGGTTAATCGGCATACCGCCAGCTCTCATCTGGCGACTAGATGCATTAAAGTAACAGAGATAGTGGTGCTTGTGGATTTATAAGCCGAGGCCCATCCTTGTTCCCCTTGGCAGATGCGGGGCCATCGTGAGAGAGTTACATATTGCTCCCTGGTGGTAAAGCGCAGTGCCAGGCTGGCTTTCGATGAGATATTTCAATTGAGAGTATAAATCCAGTGAGAACGAAGGACGATGCGAAATGGAAACTATCGAGCCCGTTGAGGCGAGTCGGAGAACCCCCTTCGCGTCATCCACCTTGACAAACACCGCAGATGGCCCCCCCAAAGAGAGGGCTGACTCTGAGCTTAACAGGTCAAGGCCAGTTATAACAAGCGCTGGTGATGCTCAATTCTGCCCTGGCGACCCTGAAGATCCCAAAGCTTGGTCTTTCCCACGGAAGTGCTACTGTACGGGGGCTGCGATCTTCCTCGTTGTCAATCGACTTTTGCCTCATCAAGTCCAGTTGGATGCCTGCAGGGGATAGCAGATGAATTTGACGTCTCGACCAGTATCGCCGGGCTGGTGATCACTGTTTTCCTCATCGGCTACTGCGCAGGGCCGCTTTTCTTCGCCCCCCTCTCCAAATTCTACGGGCGGCGCATTATTTTCCTCATAACATTTACTGGGTATTTTGTCTTCAACTTTCTTTGTGCATTTGCACCTAATCTCGGTGCGCTCTTGACTGGTCGCCTGGTCTATCGAATCTTTGCCAGCACACCGCTCACTAATGCGGCTGGGCTCATGTCCAACATCTGGAATCCAATCCAGCGGGGCAACGCAATGGCAGTGTTTGCCATGATGATTGTGATAGGTCCTGCGCTGGGGCCAGTTGTTTCAGGGTTTCTACAGCTGACAAAGGACTAGAGATGGAGTTTTTACGTGTTATTATTCCTCGGGGCTCTTACAGAATGTATGGTCTTCACCATCCTGGAGACTCTACCATCACGTATCCTGGTCAACAAGCTCCGGAAACCAAAGAACGAAGGAGCTATTAGAGATATCGAGCTCGAATACCTCGCTAGAATGGACGAAAAGAGCCTGCTAAGCTCCTTCAAAGAGACACTCTACAGGCCCTGGGTTATCATGTTGGACCTGATCACCTCGTTAGTTGCAGTATACACCTCTCTCGTGTACGTGCTGCAATACATGCTCTTCAAGATCTACCCACTTGTTTTCCACGAGTAGCGTAGCTGGAATACAGGTGTTAGCCAGTTGCCCCTAATTAGAACCGCCATTGGAGGCTGGCTTGGCGGCCTAATAATCTTCTACTTCTCCGCGCGCGAAAAGGCGCGTCTGCAGTCTGGCGCAAGACTCACCCTGGAGGACTGCCTGCCCGCCACAATAATTGGAGGCATTGGATTCTGCGCAACCATGTTCTGGTTTTCCTGGTCGGCTGCCTCCCTTGGCACACACTGGATGGTGCCTACACTGGCGGGTACCTTCCTGTCTACCTCAATGGGTCTCATATTCGTCTTGAACCTAAACTATCTCTTAGACACATACCCTCTGTATACAGCGAGTGCGATCGCAGGAAACACCGTCTGTCGATCGGCATGCGGCGCTGTAGCCCCGCTGTTTACTCGCTCTATGTTTGTCGCACTGGGCGTTGGCGGTGGAGGGTCTGTTGTTGCAGGCGCGGGAGCAGTTCTGGCTTGTGCACCTTTTATGTTCTATAGATACGGGACCTATATTCGGGGCAAGAGCAAATTCGCTTCTACTCAGGTGAAGCCCAGTTAGTTAATGTGACCGTGGCGGTGCCTGCGTATGAGAATTAGAGAATTATCGTTGATTTTTGTGCATCCACCGTGCTTTCTCTCTTCCCTTCTCATCCACGACCATCTCCCATACATACATACGCCGCGACAGCCGAGGATGAGTTGCTACCCAAAAATGTATCCCACTCTGGATGCTGACCAGGATAGCCCCAGTTATGTAGGCTACATTGTAAGAGTCGTACCAAGCGCTGATTGCGCTCGCCACAACGCAAAATCTCCTCCCGATTTGACAAACTGCTGCAGCCGGAGTCCCGAACTTGTCTCTCTCAAGGGACCATGCCCCGGGTAATGTGGTACACCCCTCTCCCCATACCAAGCCTCATGCGACCAACATCCCATCTCTCCCTTGGCAAGAATGAGAGGTAATCGTGCCTGCTGGGTGGAGCCCTCCCTCGGAATCTTCCCATGATCGGAGAGAACGTATTAATACCTGAAGCAAGAGTGCCTTTGGGGCAATATCAATTCCTTGCCGGCAGCAAAGTTATTTAGAGCCTCCACGGTCATTACATTGCCTGGGTCAGCAAGCATATCTCCAGCATGGACACCCCCGTCCTCATCGTTGGCGCAGGCCCCTCGGGGGCAACGACAGCCCTCCTTCTCGCGCAGAAGGGGATCAAGTTACTCGTGATCTCGAAACACAGAGGCACAGCCAACACACCGCGCGCGCACATCTTCAACCAGCGCGCCATGGAGGTCCTACGCAGCGCAGGGCTAGAGGAGGAATTGAAAGCCGTCGCGTGTCCTGCAACCGGTTCGTTTGGCCACTAAACCTCTTCATCTTTTTTTAATTCTTTTGTTTTTGGCCCCCTGGTTCAAAATTCACCGTAAATAACCTAGTTTGGACGAAGACATGCAGCATACCTCGTGGGTCAACCAGCTCGCCGGCGAGGAATACGGCTGCATCTACGCGTGGGGCAACAAGCCGGCGCAAAAGGGCGACTACGAGGCCGCGAGCCCGTGTGCAATGTCAGACCTGCCGCAAAGCCTCCTCGAGCCCGTCCTCGTCCGCAGAGCAAGCGAGCTCGGCGCCGAGTTCCGCTTCGCGACGGAGCTTGTCTCCTTCACGCAAGATGCGGGGCCCGGAGGCCTTGTTCGCGCTACGCTGCGCGCGCGCTCATCGTCGTTATCATCACCCTCCTCCTCTACTGCGAAGGAGGGGAAGGAGGAGGAGAGTGAGAAGAAAGAGGTAGGCGACACGATATACGTCGTCACGGCACGATACCTCATTGGTGCAGACGGTGCCCGGAGCCAGATCATCGCCCAGCTTGGGATCCCCGTTGTCGGCCGTCAGCATAACTCCGCGTTCAATGTCCACATTAAGGCGGATTTATCAAGGTATATCGCGCCGCGGCCGGGGAGTCTGAACTGGGTGCTAAATGTCGATGCGCCGGACTGGTCGGTTGCGGGGAATTTCCGCATGGTTCGGCCATGGGATGAATTTGTGGTCTCGATGCATCCGGCGACCAGTGGTGACACCGAGGATAAGTCTTCTGGTGCAGCGGGTACGGACTCGCTCAGTCCATCGGAAGAGATGATCCGCAAGCGCCTGTATTAGATGATTGGGGATACGCCGATCCCGATTGAGATCCTGTCCACGTTTACCTGGACGATCAACGAGCAGGTTGCCGAGAGGTGGCAGGATGGCCGCGCGCTGTGTATCGGTGACGCCACGCACCGCTATCCGCCGATCAACGGCCTCGGAAGCAACACGTGCATCTCGGACGCGTTCAACATCGCCTGGAAGCTAGCATATGTGCTTAAAGGCTGGGCGGCCCCTACTCTCCTGGACACGCTGACGACCGAGCGCAAGCCTGTCGGCGACGGAGTTGTCCGCCGAGCCAACGACGGCATGGCGGCGCATCGCCAGATCTGGGGCCTCCTGGGCAAGGACCCCGAGTCGCGCAAGGCGGCTCTGGAGGCTCTACGCGCGAACACGAAAGAAGGCGCGAGGAAGCGCCATGAGCTCCGCGATGCGTTCCTCGCAACAGAGGACGAGGTTCAGGCTCTTGGCATCCAGATGAGCCAGGTATATGATCCGCGGCGTGCGGCAGTTGTCGTTGAGCCTGGCGATACCGTGCCCACGTTCGGCGGCCTGAATCCCATTCGGGAGGTCATGACCAGCACGTACCCCGGATACCACCTGCCACATGTCTGGCTGGCTGGATGCCAGGGCGGACTGAAGGTCTCGACACTAGATCTGTGTGGCGGGGACGGGTTCACTCTCTTCACCGGGATTGGGGGTGAGTCGTGGGTACGGGCTGCCAGATATTTCTCTGCAAGGATCGGTGGGCCACGTGTTCGAGCGTACGTGGTTGGCTTTGGGTGTGAGTATCAGGATTGTTACTGGGACTGGGACCGGGTGCGCGGTGTCCGTGATGATGGTGCTGTCCTTGTGCGGCCGGATCATTTTGTTGCGTGGAGATGTGATGGGCTGGTTGCTGATCCACTAGGAAAGCTGCCTCAGGTTATGGGCAAGCTGCTTGGGAAGGAGGTGGCAAAGCTGTCACCATCACATTTATAGACTGAAGCGGTCAAATGTTTTACTATAGCTCTATATCACGTTTCTCTATGGACGGCCCTACAACGGGGATGTTCGAGGATCTAGACATCGCACAAAACAACATGGTTTTCTCTTTATATTGCTGGCTATCCCAGAGGATCTATTTTCCAATTCATTCTACTTCTTTTCAAAAACGATCCGATTCCTCAACCGTCCAATTTCTCCAATCTGAACCTCAACCACATCTCCGTGCTTTAAGAATGTTGGCGGCTTCATAAACAGGCCCACGCCCCCGGGAGTCCCTGTCATGATGAGCGACCCTTTCTGGAGTGTCTGCCCCTGGCTGCAGAATGCCACAAGCTTTGCAACCCCGAAGCAGAGGTCCTCGGTATTTGTATCCTGCCTAACTTGGTCATTTACAAACGTCCGAAGAGATAAGCGCTCCGCACCACCTAGGACATGCGCAGCGACAAGACACGGCCCCAGCGGAGCATACTTGTCAAAGGACTTGCTAAATGTCCACTGGGGCACAGGTCCAGCCTTGCCAGGTTCTCGTTGCCAGTCACGAGCGCTCACATCGTTTCCGGCAGTGTACCCTGCCACGTAGTCGAGGGCTTCGCTTTCAGAGACGTTGTTGGCGTCTTTGCCAATAAGGATTACGAGCTCGCCTTCATAATCGCATTGGTCTTGTGCGATCAGCGGGATTGGGATGTCTTCGGCGTGGTCGGCTACCGAGGGTCCAGGCTTTGTGAAGATGGTTGGGCAGCTTGGTAAGGGGCGGCCTGTCTCAAGGACTATAATAAGACAGGTTAGCGCTTGTCGAGGCATTACCTTGGTTATGCACTTACTATGCGTCTTGTAATTCAACCCGACACATCGGATAATAGGAACGCTTGCAGCGTCGATCGGACCGAGAAGCTTGCCAACTGTAGCGATTTCGCCCGTCGGTGCTGCGGACAGAGGGCTATCGCCTGCCAGTATCTTGGCCTTGAGCTTGCCAGCATCGGCCAATGTCGCAATGTCGTTGACTTCTGACGGGCTTGCGAAGATCGGCTCACCGTACTGGACGGTTTCCAAGTCTTGTGGAATGAAGCGGATGAGTCGATCCCAGTTAGGTCGGATGGGAGCCATTGCGTTTGACGGATGCAGGCGCAGGTGCGGGTGCAGGCAAGGGGCTGGGAAGTAGAGGAAGGTGGCTGTTGTGGTGCGAGTGTGTTCATAGTGGGTTACCAGGAGATATACTAGCTCGAGTCGCAGGGGCGCTGGATTCCATAGGCAGTGGGTATGGTCTGCCTCCAGCTCGCAACTGCACCACTTTTCCCGGGCCCTGATCCCCGAGTCTTCCGCACAACTCAGCCGCAATACCCGGCAGTCCAGCGGAAATTCTCCGTGATTTCAAAAACATGATTGATAAGATTGGACCATTTTGCAGATGCAGAGGGGGGCATTATAACTGCAGTTGGGTGTAAGCTAGAAGAACTTCATAGTCAGAACGAAACACCGAACGAACGTCTCAGCGAAATCCAGACAACCGCATACGCCTTCTGGCAACCGCCTTCGTTAGCCAAGGCGCGGCAATTCTACCTCGACTTCGGCCTCGCCATCGCCGAGGAGCGTGAGGGAGAAATCTACTTCAGAGGCTATGGCACCGAACCGTTCATCTATCGCCCGGTGCAAGCCGAGACAGGGACTCGACGATTCGGCGGTGCAGCCTATGCAGTCGAAAGTCGAGCCGATCTGGAGAAAGCGGCAGCACTCGCCCAGGCCAGCCCGATTTCGTCCCTCGACGCCCCCGGCGGTGGAGAAATCGTGACCCTGACTAACCCCGTCGGTCACCAGGTGCACCTTATATACGGCCAGGAGCAACGGCCTGCTGAAGACCTCAAGATAGAGAAACTTACCGTCAACTATGAGGACGACAAGCCCCGCAAGGGCCGCTTCCAGCGTTTCAATCCGGGCCCAGCGCCCGTACACCGGTGGGGCCATTATGGTGTGACATATCCAGCGGGCAAATACCAGGAGATGTATGACTGGTATACCAACACACTAGCCCTGGCACCTTCCGATATTGTGTATCGAGATGGTCAGCCAATTACCTGCTTCTTCCATATTGATCGCGGACTTGAATACACTGATCACCATCCGTTCTTCTTCAAGCCCGCCAAACCAGGCCTGGAACTGAATGTCGCACATGCAGCCTTTGAGGTGCACGATTTCGATATTCAACAGCTGGGGCACCATCATCTTCGTGATAAGGGCTATAAGTTATGCTGGGGTGTTGGGAGGGTATGTTGACTTACCTACCTGCATTTCTTGGGTGTCAGTGTCGGGGTTGACTCGAGTTAACCATATCTGTAGCATGTTTTGGGTAGTCAGGTTTTTGACTATTGGTTCGATAGCAGCGGCTTTGTCGTGGTTCGTTCCCTATCTTCCCCGGTATTTAGTAAGATCATGCTAATGTACTGACTAGGAACATTACGCCGATGGCGACTTGGTGAACTCTGAAACGCCCGTGGCCAAGGTGCAGGCTGGGCCGCAGGCCCTATCGGTATGGGGGCCACCAGTTCCAGATGTGTTCTGAATTTGAGTCTTGTTCCAGTGTATACCAGACGGAGTTTGCTCTATCTGTTACCCGAGTTGTCATGTAGGGTCGTTTTCGTATCCCTCTCGAGAAGGAGACTTTTTGCAGGTGCTTTTCAACGAAGTATTATTATTTCTGTTCCTTTGGCCCATCCGGCGCGCAGCTTTGGAACTGTGTCAGCTCATTTAGCTTCAACGTAAGGCATTAACCTCATCTCAAATTCAGCCTCTAGAGCCTCAGCCGCATCTTCTCGCGCCATCAAAGCCTCCATATCTCCCATTTCATGATGATCGCCTAAATCCCAGACTAATTCTCCGGCGCCTCGCATATAGGTTAACACCGCTTGGTGATAGTGCCACCTAAGACATTCATCGGAGACTCTAGAATTCCTGTCACAATTCCTGGTAGTAGGACTCAAAATCCTCCCGCTCACTCCAAGAGTATCTTCTACAAAGCACACAACCCGGTAGCCCTGCTATATCGCGTCGTCAGATTTAGTTGTAGAGACGGGAGTAAGGACTTACATCAGGGTTAATCGAAAAGCTAAACCCATCGAAGGCGGCGTGAACTCCTGCTTCCAACAGAAGTCCATTCTGCAAGGAAAACATTCTGTTCGGGCCGATTCTATGGGCATCAGTATCATCGGTGATCCACTGTTCGTGACCCTGTTGCATCCAGTTTCCCAGCTGGGCAACGGGGTAGATGTGCGATGCAGCTAAACCCTCCATTGGCCGGCCTTGTCTGCCCCCTCTGCCGGTGATAACACAATGTTCGTCGCGTGCTTGTAGGCCGTCCCTAAAATGCCTCTGGTTTGTCCGTTGGTCCCTTGAGTTATCAGTTGATGGTACACGCCGAATTGGTTGTTCTGATGTGATTGTCGCCGGAACGTCTCGACCGGTGCTGCTCATGATGACGTAGCGCCCCGGCCGGACTTCGTCGTGGTCATTTCTCAAAAGCATTCCAGTGCTGTTGTTCTCATTCAGGTGATAAATCCGGAAACGCTGGTTGGGGCGTGGTAACCGGATAATCCGTCCAGTCAGGTCGTAGAACATTTGACGCGTGATAAACGATGGGTCTGCCAGCCAGAGACCTAAGATTGAATGGTCAGTATACCCCAATACCGGAGAAGAGACACTCACCCCCGAGATATCCCCCGGTGGAGGAGAATATGTGCGTGTTTCGGCGGTTAGGAGTCGTGGGAACTGTGAAGTCGGACGAAGTCATGGTGGAAATCGGACAATAGAAGATATTATCTGTTGTGATGGGGGAATAGGGGTATGTTGTGCGAGATAAAAAAGACGAAGAAGAAGAAGGCGGCTTAGCTGGGAGGATGGAAATATTTGGGGGCAGCCTGTGTCACTTTGGTGAGACTTGAGTGAGAGACAATTGAGCTTATGTTGCTTGGACATCTTGTAACACTGTAGATTTGGCGATGCAGTGTTTGTGTGAGATATGCAACTTATGACCGTAGATATATAGTTGACTAAGCAATGCACAGATCTCCCCACAGAACGCAGTGATGACGTCGACAGAACACATCGATCTGAAGCCGCCAGCAACACAGATCGGAAACGCGCAGGGATGATGTAAACGCTCCAGTCGTCCTATAATTATCGATGATGTTCCTCTCGCGCCGCTGTGGCTCTCCGCTTCCGCAATTCAACATAACCACACACTATGTCTGACGTACCTGACGCCCTCCTACCGGGCAACCCCAAACAACAAGAGATCGAGCGAGCTTTCGCTGGAAGAAAAGATGTAAATGGCATGGAAGGGCCGACCGATAGCCATGCGCTTTCCAAGTTCAGTCCCGACGACGAGGCCAAGGGATTAGCTCATCGAGCTGGTGAGACTGAGCATGTCTCTGATATTGGCTGGGGGGAGTCGGATGTTATCGAAGAGAGGATCGTTCCGGGGCTTTCAAATGAGGATTTATTTCTTTTGATTCGACGGTTTAATAAAGTGAGCTTGGGTACCCGGTAGAAGGTCTGGAGCTGACGTCTTGCAGCAAATCTACAACGTCAAGGCCGTTCCAGATGCGCCGTTGCAGCGGCTGGATCTCAACCGCGCGGAAGATGACCACTTTTCGCCGGACAAGCTGCGCGCGACTCTGGAGCGCTTCTACACGACAATCGTTATTGGACTTACTGCCTTTGTTAAGCACATTGCGCGGTTGCGATCATGGAAGGAGCCTGGACGGACCTCAGCATTCTGCTCGGTGGGAATCCTCCAGAGAACCAACTATCGCATAACTAATCAGGAATAGGTGTACTTTACGGCCTGGCTTCTAGACCTCATTGCGCCCACACTAATAACCACACTGATCGTCCTAGTTTTGTTCCCAGCATCTCGAAAACTACTGTTCCCTCCGGCACCCATCGCGCTCGTAGACACCTCCACGGGCGGCGTTCAGAAACCCAAGGCTGGCGTGCTCGGTTCTCATGACAGTGTCACTGGCGCTCCTGAGAAATTCAAAGGAGAAGCCGCCGAGCTGGAAGCTAGTAACTTGATTTCGAGCGTCGCTACGGTAGCGGTGGGTAGCGCGGCGGGGAAGCATGACCAGGGCACTCCGGAGAGCGCTCCAATGGAAGACCAAGTGCCTGACGCAATGGACATCGTGTCTAAGACAGCCGATGCTCAAGCGAATGCGGCGGGCGAGGTTCCATCAGACTCGCATGACAAGACTCGACAGCCGATGCGAGATACTGTGCTCAATGGCGCGGACCAGGCGATGCGGACTATGGCTGATGTCATTGATACTTGGGAGAGGTTTGGCAAGTAAGTTGACTCCATCCATTTCGTTTCATCCAGCATACTGACCTTACAGTGCGCTCGCACCCACGCCTCCATTCTCGATGATGACGCCCCGTCTGCGTCTAACAGCTGTTCTCGCATCCGGTCTTCTCATCTCATTCATAACCCCAAGTTACCTCTTCATGAAGATGACCACGCTCTTCATCGGCCTCGGCTTCTTCGGAGACCCAATCATCCTCAAAGGCATCCACTACCTAGACCAGAAATACCCGCACTGGAAAGAACTTTCCCAGCTCCAGAAGTACGCACACCCTTCGCATCTGGTCCCATCCATCGGAATAAACAAACTAACAATCTATAGCTCCCTCCTAAAAAGCGTCCCCACAAACGCCCAGCTAGCCCTAACCCTCCTCCGCATCGGCGAAGCTAACGCCGCGCCTATCCCCCCGCCGCCATCAGGCTCCCTCGACAAAGCGCCCTCGCGCGCCGCCTCACTCGACCACGAACAACTAACCCTCGGCGCAACAGACGAAGAAGTGAACCGCGCCGCAGCCCCAGAAAGAAACCACCTGAAGAGCGACGTCGCCAAGGAAGCCGAAGTTGAGGCACAGAAACCCAAGAAGACGTTCGGGTCGCGCGTGCTGAATTTCTTCCGCGGGACGACGGCCGCGGGCATCGAGAGTAAGCTTGCTGTTGCGCGGGCGCGCGCGGAGATTGGGTCCGCGCATGCGAAGAACCAGAAGGGTGTTTTGCAGAAGAAGGGTCTTGACATTCACCCTTCGGGACCTGTTCAGTTCGATGCGCGATATAAGGGACATCGCGGCATGGTTGTTATCGATTCCTCGCAGGACCCGCCTGCGCTCTACTTCACGACCGATCCGACCGTCCAACAGGGCGATTACAAGATGTCGAACCGCAAGAACGGCACGGTACGCTTTACACTGCCCGTGACTAACATCCAGGAGATGCGCAAGATCGGAGGGATGGGGTGGAAGGGGAAGCTTGTGGCTGGGTGGGCAGTTGGCGGGAAGGAGGTTGTGGATGGGATTGTGGTCTCGGGCAGGGGAGCGCAGGAGTCGTATCAGCTTACGGCGATGAGTAAGAGGGACGAGCTGTTTAATCGGCTTGTGGCGATTGATGGACAGGTTTGGACGTCTTTCTGATGACATACGGGTGTTTGCTGAGATTTTGCAGGTTTGGAGATAGGATGGTTTCTTTTCTATCTTTCCTCTTTCATTCTTGTCGATGCATGAGTATACGTGGTGCAGGGGTAGTAGTGGATTAAACTGGATGGACTTACTACGACATATTTATCACTTTTGTAAATGGTCGCTAACAAATGTATCAATATAAATGTCTAACAGATGGTGTACCTCTCAACCAGCTTCTCCCTCGGTGGGCCTGAACGCTCCATATCTGCTCACAACACAAACACACAGGGACGCGCGGCAAAGGTATTGGATATCATACATCTTTGCTTGCTTGGAACTGTAATAATAGTACTCCAAGCTTTTCAATGTTCATAGCATTTTATTGATTAAAAGGAAACACTGAGTGCTCTTCCTATAATCAACACACTAGGCGTCTAGGCCTGCCCTGATGATGGGGTTCTTACCTACTTCCTGCAAATGCTACAAAGTCAAAAGAGCTAATTATACAGCATGTATTCAAGTCCTACTCCCATAATATCATAGCATTATTTTTCTTCATGTGCTAGGCCTAGATTCAAAACACACAACCTACTTCCTGTGTTAACTTTCTCTTAGCACTCCCACCACATACGATTTAGCTGCCTGCTGCCAAACCTAAATGCATCCAAGGTGGTCTGATCGCTTTAGGCTTTTTGGTTCTATCTCTAAGTTTCCACGTACCCTCGCCACTATTTTCCGCCTTGTGCATCCAGGGGTCGTGGCAAGCTTTTACAATCACTCACAGGCCATTTCCCTTCCCGCCCACCCGCCTACAAGGGCACCATTCAGCAAAACCAGCCACTTCACTCGACCATATCACTCAAGACTCTACCTGACATTACAACATGCCTAAAGCTACATCTAGAAAAGACAAGAGGATGGAGAGGGCCTTTGTGCATTCTCATCCCTACCAGCGGGTAAGCAACACAAGTCCAATGAATCACCCTCAGGTACGTCCAAAGACGTCTTATATACTGTTCTCCAAGTGGGCCCTGGAACCATGCTGATCCAGGCCATCGTACTAGGTACCGTATGCCACAAAAAGAGATCCCGCCTTCGGCTCTAATGTTCTTCCACTCTGCGGCTATGATTCCAATTGCCGACCTTCCGGCGCTGGAACTTCCTTGGTGGATCGCGTTCCGTCAACTACACAACAGGAATGGGGGCACTTGAGCCATGAGGCATACGGCAGCAACGGTAAGGGCAACACGCAGATCGGTATCATCTTCCACTAACAGAGCCTAGGCGATTACTCTCCCACCCTTCCCGAGCCTCCCGAGCCTCCCGAGCGGCGGATCATGAACGAGCGACTGGGGACTGCGATCGAAGAAGCGGCTAGAAGAACTGGTCACCTGCAGATACTAGAGCAAACGTTTGTTGGTAGAGGATTGGAGCGTGCCCTGTGCCAGCGTTTGTTCCAGATAAGGGAGACACTGGACATAGCAAGGCAGAATCTGCAGTTATTGACCAGTCTCCGGGAGTCTGCTGGTGGGCTGGAGATATCAGATCTGGGATTCTTGCTTAACAGCATTATTTTGGATTAAGATTGGCTGTGTCTACAATGCTTGGATTTTAGTCGGGTGCCATTACCTGCGCTCTGTTGCTAGCAAGCCTATGAAACTGGGCGTGTCTACTGTGTGTCTACCTGGGAATGTGACAGTTTTGGAAAGGCCGCGTGGATAAGCTTTTGCCAAGAAATGATTCAATGGGAGCCATATCCTACCACACTCTAGGTGACCAGGTGTCTGACATCATTTAGCCCAAGGCTTTGAGTTTCCTCCACCAGTTCCTCATTTCCCATGCCAGCCGCCTATTCTATCCCCCTCTGTTGCAAAAGATCATCAGTCCCTTAGTAGATGGAGGAAGAACAAGACCCTTTCTAGACCTTGCCCTTCTGGGATCCCTTAATTCATGACCCATAGTTGTTTTTATGTTGACTGGGGTGAGTTTCGCCGTTGACGACACCTTCCTTCCTTACACCAATGGCTCTTGCTCTGGGCTAGCCTAGATGACTTTTCCTGGTTAAATCCATAAGGGTAATTTCTCCGCGTGATCGCGAGGTGCCATTTGCTCAAGGTTTCTGGAGAAGACAATTGGGTACAAACCGGCAATGAAGACATGGGGGCTGGGTGCTTCGCTTAGCCTTGCTGAGGGTCTAATAATCGTACCACCGCTGGAAGTACTAGTATGGAGGGTGGGTCTCAATCGACGGTGGTAATTATGTGCAAATACGAAAAAGTCCTGCATGCTGGATCGCTTGACTGTAAGTAGTAGACGGAGATGCTGAGGTTCGATCGCCGACTTTGGCCGCACAACTAGATGCCTCAGAAGAGCTCAGGACCATCCTCCGAACGCATCCAACCGGGCTTCCGATATAATGCCAGAATTAGAGGTGGCCGTGCCCTCGTTGAGCGGATTTGGTCGCGGCGGCGGAGGTGCAAGTTGTAGATCAGGGTCCAGACTAGCGGTGAGCGCCTCTGCTATATACTATAAGACCTGCCTGGGGGCAGACGGTTATCCGGACTGGCTCCATCCAGATATGACAGTAGATCTATTGAAGATCGGAGTAGGCTTCGCGGCATAGGGAATAATGCTTACTGCCTAATTATCATGAAAGCATATTTGCCCGTACGATGACTGGCCCCTGCGAATCACAATTCAATGATACGCTTCTATAAGTTCTATTGGATCTTGTCGCTTGCAGACCGCGGAAAAGAATGCCTGGCAGGATGAGTCAGTGATTAAGGATGGAGGCGCTAGAACTCTGTGGAAGGCCGAATGCTTCTATTCTCTCCACCACTGGACAGAATATGCTGTGTATTAAGAAAGGACAAATTAAACTAAGTTATGTTATGGTTACATCTGTCTTAGTTATCTCTGTCTTCTTCTCCTCGGCGTCCAATGATCAGCAGCCCCACCGTTTCATCTAGCACAAGGAAGTATCCTGAGCCAGGGCCACCACAGCCAAATCTGATGAGCGAGTGGCAAATCATTGATCCTTCGATTAAAGGCACTTGGCGGAAAGCTTCATGGTTGGGATTTGTCTTGGACCTGAGCTTGACTCTCATTAACAGGGCCCTTGTGTGCATAACTTGTACTCTATTGCCGGAACAATCGGCCCACGCCCTGTTGTAGCCCACGCCCTCCGCTGTAGAACACGCCCTGTGCTGTAGCATGAGTTATCTTTGGTCCAGCAACAACAATTCAAGAGCCCGATGGTATAGATTTTCAAAGATATAAAATTGATTTGCCACCCATCATGATAGTAACAAAAAGCACAACACCTTTTGAACTATCTTTGAGCGCGCCGAACCCATGCAAGCCATAACGACAATGGACGACTACTACATGAGCTCGCAAGTTTCGAGCCCTTCAAGCCATATCATCAAAGACCAGTACAGCGATATGTCATGGCGAGCGTATGATCAGGTAAGGGCAAGGCCCATCGATCCACTCCCCACTGTCAATCCCCATCGAAGCCTAAGTTCTTCAGAGCCACCCCAGCAGCATACATCACCAGTTCGACGGTCCACATACATACCTCGACAACTCATGCTTTCCTCTACCTGGAGATCACTACACAGATCCACACCAGCTCAAGCCATATCACGCGCCAGATCTACGTCTCATAGATCACTTAGCGTCAGCGTTCACCACCCCCGCGCCCACGCTGTTACCAAGTCCGTCGCCTGGGTCGGATCTGGGGACGCAGATCAACGGATATAGCGTCGAGTCGCATCAGAGCACGCCGAGTACCGAAGGAATGGCACCGCCTCAAGTAAGTAGATCTATGCATACCCACTCTATAGAGACCCAGGCTCAAGCTAAGCGCGTTGATAGACAACAAAGCGGCGAGCGCAGAACCGGGAAGCGCAACGGCGATTCCGACAGAAAAAGGAGACCGCGCAAAAAGTGCTTGGGGAGAAGATCAGTAGCCTGGAGGTCGAATGCAACGAGTTGACCGAGCAACTGTCGCAGAAATCCGAGCAGGCACTCGGGCTGCAGCGCGAGACGAGAGAGCTCGAGGCGCAGATCCAGGAACTACGCAGGAACGAGCAGATGCTGGTCCGGGTGGTGGTGCGGCAGCCAGCGCTGGTTGAAGGGATCGTGCCTGCTCTTACT
Organism: Aspergillus carlsbadensis; assembly: GCA_025688815.1. NCBI lineage: Eukaryota > Fungi > Ascomycota > Eurotiomycetes > Eurotiales > Aspergillaceae > Aspergillus > Aspergillus carlsbadensis. The sequence continues at coordinate 71,184 of MU628184.1, forward strand.
CAGCACTGACAAAGACAACATCCCTGCTCTGAGTCAGGACTGACAAAGGCCACCATCCCTGCGATTGAGACATGATCATCCATTTTCTTTCTCTCTGCTTGGACTGCTCATCATTGTGAAGCTCGCTTAACTCGGCACTGTGCCTCGAGCTGATTATTTTAGTCGTTGGCTATCTTCTCCCTTCTCTTCCAACCGGCGGGATTGCGTGCTAAACTGATGCAAGACCGCTAAGCCACCACTAACCACTACCGACAGCTTGCCGCGTCGTTTCCTGGTCCCTGGTCGCCGACTCGGGATTCCATTTCCATGAGCAGCGTGCCTCAATTGTTGTTCTAAAAATATCCAACGCCCTTCATGTCAGAGGAGATTCCCATTCATCGCGGGCATGCATCTCTGAAACCCCCGTCTCCCGCCAGAACCTGCACTTCTCTGCAATTCCGCAGATGGTTCGCGCTAGGCCTCCCAAGGGTCCCCTTTGGGCCGTCTCAAGACGCGATTTGACCGATACCAAGACGAGCGCTGCGGTTGTGTGAACCGCTGGCAGGTCCAATCAGATATGTAACCGTCTTGCTTACCGTGGCTGTTCCGAAGCCACAATTGTTCGCGACCGGGTCGGAGACTGTGAGGTCTTTCCGCTTAACATTGTGCTTTCCCTTTTTTCGCTGCCGTGGCCGTGCGACTCCGACTCCCTTACACCGGCTGTCACAAGGCAGTAATATGCAATCGCAGCAAATCCCAAGTTCGGGCCTGATTCTGCCGTCTGAGAATAACGAATTTTTGGAAATGGACAATTTCCGCGAGACGGAAGCCCCGCCATTTTATCCGCCGGACTCCTTATTTGCGGGGCATCTGCTCGACGACGACGACGGCAGCCGCAGTGCAGTCGAGCTCAGTGACAGCTGCTCGTCGTGGCTATCTTTTCTGCATGCGGACATCCTGGACGGAACCGAGTCCTCGGTTAACGTACAAGTACCACAGCCCGGGCCAGAGAGCAGCACCACAGCTCAAACGGCAGCAAAGCGCACGCCCCGCACTCGATTATCGGCCAGCGCGGTGAAAATCCTCAGGGCGTGGTTCGAGCAGCATAGCGATGATCCGTACCCATCAGATCTTGAGAAGGAGGACCTGGCTCGTCGCAGCGGCCTGAGCCTCACACAGGTCTCCAACTGGTTTAATAACTCGCGGCGATCCAAAGGCAAAACCAGCCGAGCCCGACAGCGAGCCCCTGGTAGCGTCAACCACGCCTCGTTCTTATCGCCGCTGGAGAGATGGCAGCATTCGCCTCCCGAAACCGAAGCAGCTGCGACGTCGGATATCATACGCGCTCTGGAAGCGCATGCATCAGCATCATCTTTGTCGTATCATGGCGCACCTCGACCGCCAAATCCATTCACTGACCCCTACTCAAGCAACAGCTCTAGTGCTTCTCTGTTCATTCCAGGGGCATTATCCGCCGACATCTTCGAGCACAGTCAGTCGTCCGGGTCGGAATTGGATTTCAAGAGCCACGTCCAGGCGCAACTCCAGCGGCCACCCACTCCGGTTCCATCACGTCGGCGACGAAACCGTGTCCGCCCGTTCAAGAAACCGAAAGGCCAGGAACAAGGAGCAAGGCCATATCAGTGTACCTTTTGTGCCGACTCTTTTCTCACAAAGTACGACTGGCAAAGACACGAGAAGGCTTTGCATTTGCCGGTGGACCAATGGGTCTGCGCACCTCGTGGCAGCGTTCTCGAGGTAGACAACAATACCCGGGTTTGCGTCTTTTGCCACGCCCTGGACCCCACACCGGAGCATCTTGCCCGCCATAATTTCCTCACTTGCCAGTCCAAATCATTGCAGGAGCGGCTCTTCTTTCGCAAGGACCATCTCAAGCAGCACCTCAAACTGACACATAATGCCACCTGGCTGCCGTCGATGGAAGCCTGGCTGGAAACGCGAAACGCGATCGTGTCACGCTGCGGGTTTTGTAGCGCCACATTCTCCGCCTGGGACGAGAGGGTGGAACATATTGCCGAGCACTTCAAGGCGGGCGCCACGATGGCGCAATGGAAAGGCGACTGGGGGTTCGAGCCAGACATCGAGAAAGAGGTGCAGAACGCCATGGCCCCGTATCTGCTTGGCAATGAGCAAAAGTCCATCAACCCCTGGAGAGTGCCAGACAGCACCAGCACCACTGCGGCGGAAGGTGGTTTCGCGCATTTAGGTAACCATGAATCGCTTCCCCTTGATGATAAAAGGAATCCGCTCAACGCTCTAAGCTATTATACAAGCCTCCGCCGAGAGCTCGTCGCGTACATTCGCACCCAGCTGGCGGCTAACGTTTACCCTTCGGATCTGGACCTGCAGGATATGGCGCGACTTATCGCCTACGGGGATACTGATCGCTGGAATCAGACTTATGCTGATGACCCGGCGTGGTTGGGAAAGCTCAAGGAGGAGGCTGGTCTAGGGATCCACGGGCAAAGTGATACGCCACAGCAAAAGCCTGCCTCTTGAACTAATTTGCATTGCATGGTTTGCTTTCTTCTCGCGATACCTGGGTTGAGTTTCTTGAGATACCATGTATTTTTATGCATAGTTATATGTATTTTGTAACCACGCTCTAGTCTCAAGCAATCATCGACAGCAACAGACTTTGAGCGCATCAAACCAAGCCAGCCAGTCGTTTCAGTGTAGCAGGAGGTAGAAGAGCGCTAGTATAGACAGTGACCTCCGCCTGGCGCACGTAGTTCTTCCGGCCCGGGAACCCTGCGCGCATATGCAGACACACTCTATCGCCTGGTTTGATCTCGCCACTCCACCTCAGCAACATAGGCGCGTTATGGACGGGGTCGAGATGGAACTCAGGCGCGCTTTGTTTGTCGGTATCATCATCTTTATCGTCGTCGGCATCGTTATCACCTGGTCCACCACAGTCCAAGGCTCTAACAAGACTCTCCGGCCAAAAGACGCGATGTCGCTTCCATTCGCGAGACGCGCGCACATTCCTCACAATCTCCGGATCAGAAAGATGAAGCGCCGTGTCCTTGCCCTTGTCCTTGTCCGTGCTTCCCTGGCTGGATTCGCGAGACGCCTCGAACCACGTCTGCGAGTGGTCATAGGGCCACCCGCCGCGGTGTGTATCCGACCAGCCCTGGTCGTGGCTGGTGATGTCGAATTCGGCTCGTCGTACGGGACTCTCGGGGTTGCCGGTGATGGGCGCGCTTCGGAGGTATGGCGTATTGTAGAACTCGAGCTCGGTGACCATGAGGACTTCCGAGCGCTGCGTGTTGTCCACCAGCCAGTATTCGGCGTAGTCGAGGATGGTGGAGATTAGATGTGGTGGCAGTCTCTGTCTAGATGCGGTCTTGAGATAGAAGTATGCCTTGAATTGGTCTTTGGTTCTTTGTGGTGGGTAGACGCTGTCGAGGACATTGTCATCGGTGATGCCCGTGCGAAGGTCAAGTCGTTGTTCGAGCAGTTGTCCGAAATGAGTCTGCAGCCAGTGATGAGAGTCAGAGTCCCCCGGGACGCCCACTGGCTGCGCACCCGCAGCCAGAAGCAGCGCGGCAGCTTCAAGAGCGCGATTCCCAGCCGCGACCGCGAGTGCGGTCTGCCCCTTCGTGTCCTGGGCATGGACGTCTGCTCCAGCAGCGAGCAGGATGCGCACGACATTTGCGACGTTGGATTAGCTGGCAGCGTGCAGAGGATGCTGACCATTCACACGTTCTCCTCCCGTTTGGATGAGGTACTCGATCACCGCCGTGTGCCCTCTTTCGGAGGCACAGATGGCGTGCAGGACTGCTTCGAATCGTGTTGTGGCTGAGTCGTTGAAGTCCCGGTTTTCCAAGGGTTCGCGCATCGAGCTGGAGACATCGATCAGGCAGCCGACGATGGTCGGCACGGACACGGTGGTCCTTGCAACAGCGGAATAGAGACGTGCGGCTTGTATGACAGGTATAAAGTGAGATGTTTCAGATATCATCTCCACCCCGCTGCCCGTCTGCCAGGCGGGTCCGAAAGTCTCGTGGATTTAGCCTGACCAGGAGCCTCACTGTGTATATTCGTTGTTGAAACTGAGAGGTGCTGATCTGTGCAGCCATGAAAATTCTACATAGAAGCGAAGAGACTATGGTGGTAACCCTTTTATTGCTAACTAAATTATACTAGAATACAAAACCGAGATCTAGTAGTACAACAATTTTTTTGCCATCGCAGACTCGCGACATTTAAGAACATTTTCCACGGTACCACAAACATCAGATAAAGTGAATGTGATCTGGCGCGCATCCAGTGGACGGATGGCGCCATCAATCACCAGCTAGACAGTGCGCAGCCGCAAACCTCCAGAGAATGACCGCCATAACTGTCGCGTGGCCGAGGCGTAGGCGCGCGCGCTGTTTGGCGAGGTGGAGGGCGTTGGAGCGGTGCTCGCGCCTAGTAGTCGTCGTCCTTCTTGTCGTCCTCGTTGTCGCCGATTTCATGACACTGTAGTACAAGCTGTTAGCGTCTTTGGAGATTCCTTGCGCTTGGTTGTGTGTGTTTCTTACCTCGCTCTCGGTGCAGCAGGCGTAGGTGACGTTGGGGACATCGCAAACCCTCTCGTTGGCTGTTGGCGGACATCGTTAGTCAAACACAATCTGAGAAGTGGCAGAAAAAGAAGGGATAACACACGGTCGAGACCCAAGAGCTGGCCAAGGTTGATGGGAATGACACCCTGGCTGGCGTAAGGCGAGCAGTAGGCGTTGTTGGGCGGGTTGAGGCCCAGAGCGTTGTTGAGGAGGTTCAGTCCCTTTTCGGAGTGGTCATCCTTGTTGTGGATGATGCAGCAGTTGACGATCAGGTCACCGCACTTGTTCTGGAGGACGTCGAGGTCCTGCTTGGTGCTCTGCTGCTTGACGTTGTTCTGCGTCTTCTGGGGCATGGCAGCAACGGCCGCGACCAAGGTGACAAAAGTGGCGATGGTGAAACGCATTTTGATGGTTTGGGAAAGAAGAGGTTGGCTAAAGAAGCGCGTTTGATTGGAGAGACTGAGAGTGGGCTTTGGAGCTGAGAGAAGCGGATGATTGTGTGGATGAGAGAGATGAATTGGGTGGTTGTTGGTCAACCTTTTATAGCCCGGCTGCACGTTCAAACTCATACCAAGGGCGATCCTCGCCAACAACCCCTTCAGCGCGAAATTTGGCTTCGTCATGCAATCTTTCAGCAGAATGCAAGCGTATGCAGGTACCCAATCTCCAGAGAATGGAACGTGTGGGGCGCACGTAGCAGGAGCGTTACGGTCCCTGTGCTAAGACCATTGAGGCGGGCCCTCTTCGTGCTGAAAACTTTGAACGGGTAAGACACGAAGATCAAAGTATCCAGCGAGTAAGGAGAGCTTTCAAGCTTGATCACCGGGAATACTGCGCGAATTGTTGTCGTGGACTTCCCAATCCTGGTTGGCGCGGTGTCGTGCTGTGTGCTTGGTAGGGCTACAACTCAACGAACCACCTGGAGGTCAAACTGCAGTGGTGTAGCCCTCTCCTCCACAGCTCGGGATGGCTCTACAGGGTAATATTGGTATAGCAAGATCATGGCTACTGAAAACAATTACTCTTGGATGACATAGTCGAGTGCGTCTATGAAACCGCACATCCCTTGGAGACCCTGATTCTAAGGGCCGCATCACACACACATCATCAAGCTTGTGGCTTTCAGAGCCTGCTCAAACCCTCGTCCTCTGATTCGCCTCTACAAGGTCTCGTGGACTCCACTGTACGCCAACGCAGGGTCCAATTCAAGGTGTGGATGCGCCACAAGCCTTGCGTCCTCAGGGGTACTGGGAGCTTAGCAATAATGCCCCAGCCAAGCTATCCTGTATTAGAGAATAGCTGTTTCACACTCCACATGCGCTACGAGATTGTTGCCCGCGACGCTTGTAGAATGGTCTTAGCACAGGGACACTCCAACTCTTTCCCAGCATGTCTCAGAGAATGCGGTCTTAGCACACATCAAGCGCATTTCAACCCCTCCCACGACCTTACCCCTGTCTCTATCGTCTAACCAAAGGTATACTGATTGGAGAGCCTCGAGGGGAAGGTCTCTCCGTCTACCATCAATTTGTCTCGGTAGGGTTGAACGTGTAAGCAAGAGTGCCATCTATGTGGTCGAGGTCGCCACTGCACATTCCAGGTCCGCCCCGCCATTTAGAGCTTTCAACCTGGTCGAAAGCAGCACATTCCCACTCATCCTGCATTAGCTGTGTGCGTACAGACTGAGCACTGCTAGGCTCTATGATGTAATAGCACCTTACCACTACGTAGACATTACGAGGCAATCCAAAAACTGTCCATCCTGTCGATGAAACATCGCTTCTACACTAGGGATTATCTGTTGCTCTATAGGCTCTAATACGCCTGATACCTTCCGCAATAGTATGTCAAAGTCATAATTCGCCTAATGGTAGTGTGATGCTTGCTACCCTGGTGCGGCTTCACGGAAGATCACATAGGTGTAGAATCAGTCGATAAGGGATACATATGGCAATATACGCGTAGTAATGACTAGTCCACTGATTACCGTTTGCTTTCGATTTATTAGGAGGGAGATACATATTATTATAGGTTTGTTAAAGGTTGCTGGTGAACACCGCATCTACATCTAGCATGGATGTCTTTTACACTTGAATGTACATCTTACTATATATCACCATGCTATATCTTTATAGACATACTTATTTTTCATGATCAATATCTTTAACAGAAAATAAATAGCAATGCTAAATAACAGACAAAAGCATGCCTGTAGCTGTTAGTTGGTAGGCGCTTGGCTCCTCCTCTCATGCAAATAGATAGTGTGGTCGAGTTATATATCTAGGAGAAGAGGGACATGTAACCCACAACAAATGAAAATAAAGTTGGAGATATCATATGATTGAGAATACAGTCATGTTTCTTTTGAACTTGTTATCTAGCTGGGGGTGTAGACATATTAATCAAGTGTAGCCATTATTGCTCATTCGAGCCCCCGTTATATGTACTTCAAGATGGCTTTAAAATACATGGGCTGGGGTTCATTTTCTCCAAGTATGAAGATTTAGCTACAAGAACCTAATTTAGTTCACTAAGACAAGTTTGCTGCTTCATGAATTCTGGTTATTAATTTTTCTTTTGTAGCAGATCAACCACACTATTTACATCAAGAAGCCTACTCGATCTACAGGTAAGCCTTACTAGCGACAAGGGCATCCAACGGAGTCTCCTGCAAGTGCCGGATCGCCGCGGCGGCTGCCTCGACCTCTGCCCCTTCATGGCACAAGCACGATTCAGCTGTCGCAATGATAACACCACTAATACTAACTGTGCACTCATAGAGCGTATCAGGACCATCTGCAGACGACGCCCGCTTGATACTAAACTTCGCCAACGACCTCGAAAGCCTCTGCAGAGTATTCTTCGGATGAGCAATATCGACACGATCGTTCAAAATACGTGCAAGATAACCGAGAAGCCCGATATTTCCCAAGAACACCTCGCAGGCCACGACGTCGCCGATAGAGTCCACGAATATAGCGCCTAGAACACTCTCGACGATATCGGAGAAGTACTTGTCTGCGTTGAGCTTGATCAGCACTTGCCAGGGGTACTCCTTCGCGTCTTGGAGACCAAAGATGATCTGGTCGCGGAGGGCAACGTAGCGAGCGAGCACTGTCTGCTGGGATTGTTCGGGCGAGGGACCACAGAAGCGCATTAAGCGCCAGAGCTGGGTCGAATCTCTTGTCCCTTGTGCTGTGGCATCTTTGGGGTGATCTGGACCACAGGACGGAGAGTTCAAACACAAAAAGGCAAGGATATTGTGATTCGAGGCCGCATGCTTGATCATACTCATCTCGCCCGCGGTCATCTCGGTCGGATGGCGGGCAAGCCTGTTCACGATGATCATGTCAAGAACTGCGTCACCGAGGAATTCCAATCTTTGATAGCTATTACCGCCGCAGGAAGGGTGGGTGAGGGCCTCGACGAGAAGGGACGGGTTCTTGAACGTATATCCAAGGCATGTTTGTGCGCATTGAAGAGCAGTGCCCGGAATTTCAACCTTGGAGTTCGGCTGGAATCGGATTTCCTCCAAGTGTATTTCTGGCAACAGGACCTGGGCACAGGCGCACGCTCGTGGTAGACCTCCGTCGAGATAGGCGGCCCCAATGAGGGCTTCGACAACGTCTGCCAGGACTTTTGCGGACATGCTCCGTCCATGTGTGCTTGCGCAGCAATCACCAGATTTCTGACGGCGAGACCAGGCTGGCGCCGACCAGTTCCGGAAGGTCACTCTGTGGTCTACAACGAACGCATCCAGTCCAAGTTCGAGAGCTGCCCGAGTGAGTCGAGTGTTTGAAACGAGCTCATCTCTATTTCTAGAAAAGTTGCCCTCGCTCCAGTCAGGATGCTCGAAGAATAGTTGGCAGGTGACAATGCATTTCAGGATCGAGTCGCCGAAGAACTCATAGCGTTGGTAGTTGGCCTGCAGCCTGGTGTACGGGGTGGTGATGGCGGGCAGCACGTGCTCGATGCTGGAAAATCCGACGTCTTTTAGGACTGTACTGCACAGCCTTCCGGCAACCAGCCTTGTCTGAAGTGCATTGAAAAGGGCCGGTATGCGTAGACTTGGTGGGCCGTCACCTATCGCGCAATGCTGGTGTCAGTATCCGTCTAGATCCAGCTCAACTTTTAACGGATATGGGTCTCGCTACAAACTCACCAAAGATGCGCATACTCCGATTGTCTAGGCCGGCCTGAGTCCCGTCCAGCCATTTTCGCAACATCTCATGTGGCTGATCTGGACGGAGCAGAATCAGATAATCGGTCTCTTGCTGTGAGTATTTAGGCACCGTAGCCGACAAGTACATCGAGGTTATCCCCCTCAATGCATTGATCCTGTCCAAAGTAACCATAGATAATTTCCGGCATCCATTGAATGTGACTTTGACTGATTCTTGTGTATCCAGACCGACATCCAGCGGCTCAAGTACCATCCCAGAGAGATACATTGGTGTGTACATGTTGACCACAACCACCACTCCGCTGCGACTGCCACCCAATTGCATGCGAATTTTCGTCTCGTAGAGCCTCATTGAAGAAGCTGACCCATACGAGGCCCACTCAGACCACTCAGCCCATGGATCAAATTGCTCTGATACAGTGAGGAGCGATGGTAAGGCACCAGACATAAGCGGGGGCACATCTTCCATTGTGGCTGCATTGGGGAGACTCTGTGATTCAGGGAGTCCATCTCTTGACGAAATGGAACGCTGCTGGAGTTTCCTCCTTCTTCTGCGACGCGCACTGCGTGAGGCTGGTTGGAGAGCACGGCGGTGTTCTTCCCTCGGCTGCTCTGTGCCGACAGGGTCGGGCTTTGAGGTCATGACTAGCTTGCAGGTAGGTTGAGCCAGAAAGAGCCAAGAGTAGGCATGAAAGTAGAATATAGAATTGAAAGCCGTATACCTCAAAGCGATCTTCTTGACCCGATGAATTGAAATGAAGTGTCAGCCAAACTCGACGGTATGACTACTGTGGTGCGAATCCTTAATTTGCGTCCATTTCCCAGTGTGATTGACCCCTCATTGACGACCGTCCTTGAATAGATTTGGATGAGAAAGTTCGAAATAGGCGGGGCTGGGAGAGCTGGATGCTTCCTCGGACCAAATCCCGAACAAAAACGCGACCAGGTCGCACAGCATATCGTGTGGTCTTAGCACAGGGCCAAGCACTTCTGTGGCTTTTCACAACGCCACCCAAAAGGAGACCAGGGCTAATAAACGCCCCCTTGCCTGGTCGGTATCCGAGACAAATCATGTGTGTTTTGCTGCAGTCCGGTAAGCTCCAACGCTGCACTGACTCTCCGAAACCGTTCTGATGCATATCATGTAGGGCTACTATTTGTTGGCCTTTCGAGTTATTTGCTTCACTTTAAAGCTTCGTGGGTCCCGGGTGCGACTTGTAGGCTCCAAAACCGAAGAGCCAAATTTAGATATAAAACATAGACCTCCTCAAACTAGAATGCACCTGAATCTTATCAAACCTGCTAACCATCTCCCCATAAGCAATCTCGTCTTCCTCACGAGACGTGCCACCACCCTGCACGCGCCCATCAAACACATCCTTCAAATAGCAGCGCGCGCGATCACACAGCAAATCTGCATAGTAGGCCGGAGGACAAATACTGACTGCTCTCGTCGCCCGCCCGAACAGGTAGCACAGGTCATGGGTGAAATCCTCCAGGACATCCGCAGCGTTGCGTAACGAGGGTGATGAAGCCTTTCGACCGCGAAAGATTTCGTCCCAGACAACGTAATAGTGCGCTGGTCGGGCAGTTCCATGGAGGGCCGAGTGGGACTGGAGGTAGAAGTCCCATTCCTGGGCCTCGGTAACGCCGCGATCAATGACGGTGCCATTCTTGGGGTTGGAGAGTTTGTCGGCGTCGGTTTCGCGGGCTGGATAGAAGCGTGTACGGTGGCGTTTGCAGACGATGATGACTGAAAGGCGTGGGAGTCCCTTGCTCTGCAGGGTCTTAGGGTAGATGTCCGCACATGCGGATTTCAAGAGAGGGACTTCGTCTTGAACAACCTGTCCATATTGGCTGTTGGACACTCCGTCTCGATACACGATGATATTCTCTGGAAGCTGTCCGTTGGCGGCGGCCCACAGCTCGAGGCGGGACTTGAGCATTCGGTCCAGGGGAGCACCGGTCTCCTGCCTCGAAGTTTGAATCTGGATATCCGCTGGCCACTGCGCAAGGTGCCGGTCGATCGAGGCAACCATGCCGGCGACACTCGGTGTATCTGATGAGGAGCCTGCCGCAGGGTGGGTGACGTCGATGCCCACGATCATCGTCTTGCCCTCTGAAATGATGCCCGATCGCCCAGTACCGATGACTTGGTTGACTCCGCCTAGCTTCAGGTTCACCTTCAAGCACACCCCACCGAGGTACTGCTCGTTCTTTTTGGCGAGTTTCGAAGCAAGCATGCATACGTTGTTGACGCCCAGATGAACGTCGCAGACTCGTTTGACGGAGCTGTAGACGTGACTATTTGGCGAGGACAGAATGGCCAGGATGAGGTCCTGCTTGCGCCGCGTTAACAAGCGAGCGATCGAGCTGCCTATTATCTGATCAAGCTCGTTCGCGTCGTAGTTCCCACGGTCATATGCTGCTTTCACATCCACCCGCCGTCCGTCGGATATCGGGGGGGCTTCAACGCCGAATTGCTTGAGCTTGGAGCGTAGTGTTGCTAGGCATTCGTATAGCTCCGCTGGCTTCTTGAAAATTTCCCGCTCTTTGTCGTTCACGATGTAGATAAATGCCCAGGATGATAGACGGCCGGGTTTGTAGAATTTGGTATTATTCTGCCTCCAGACTCCCGAAGCAACATCGGCCTTGCTCCCGTTCGCATACATGATAGATGGAGCCGGCAAGACGCGCCCAGGAACATTGATTAAACCGGGTGATATGTGAAAGCCGAACTTCTGCTATTTGCGTTGAACGACATTGTGAGCTTCGCAGGCCAGATCAACAGGAGCGGAACTCTTACCAGAATACTATTCGATTCCGCTGAAAATCCAAGCAGCTGGGCGCCTCTCGTGACAATCGACCGCGCATTCTCCGCCGGGCTGCGGATCGCGATATCCATCATCCTCGATTCTTGCTCGCCGCTCAGATGTGCTGCAACAGACTGGCCGCTTCTCACGACGCATACTTCCGCGGGCACATATAAAGGGTTCTTGCTCCGTCCGAGCAGTCGGATGACCGGTAGACTAGGGTCTGGGTAGATGCCGTATCCTGTGTATATTGCGGTCAGTCCTGGACATATAGGCACATTACGGGATTGATACTTACGTCGAACAAAGTAATTCTCAACGGTCACATATCTCCCGCTCTCAGAGCCGTAGTCGGACTCGCATACCTCACCCATCTCAACATCACTATCCCCGTCAACGCTCTGGACCGGATCCTGAAGCCAGAATTGCACTTCGCGGGGCCCTGAACCGTGGCGGGGGACTATCGGTGGATGGGGCAATGTCCGTCCATCCGACGGTGACGCCAACCCCGCAATGACCTTGAACCGCGGGATATACGCGCTCTCCGAGCCCTCGGCCTCTCCCTCGCCCTGCCGACGGTAGTGTGTCACCTCCACCTGAATCCTCCGCAAGAACCGCTCCAGGCGGAAACTACTCGGATTTGCCTCTCTCCTGTACGCCGCGATTATCTTGGGAAGCCCACCGCTACGGAAACACAGCGAGTACTCTACCTGGCAGCCAACGAGTAAGCGTGCGGTGGCGGCGCGGACACTAAATGAGAACCCCCTCAGTGCTTCTAGGCCAGCTCCGAGATTGAACGGCTCCGCCAAGTTCCCTGAAACGGCGAATCGCTTGTTTCCGTCCATCGGGACGATGTCTGGGCTCGCTCGCGAGTAGTGGCCAAGGATTATGGTCAACGTGTGCAGGACTTCTGCCTTGTTGTGGCAGACGTCGCTCGCGTTCGTGGAAGACATGTACTGTAAAAGGCTTGGTATATTGATTTTTCCCGTTGGGATAACTCGGATACGATAGACGTTTGGGGCTGGTGGATCCGCGTGCGCGAACTCGTCTGTGTAGTGTACGTCGAAGACATGGGGCGTGTTGTCCCCCTGGAGAAGGTCAATTGGCGAGACAAGGGTCGAGCAAAGATCTGTCGCAATATAGTCCCGTGCCTCTGGGAAGTGCTCATTGAGCAGGAGCCCGATTATCCGTCTCAGCTTGCGCGTTCCATGGGTTTGCTCTGTTTCAAGATTGTAGCGAAACACCTCACACTGGGAAGGCGTCGAGAGCTGGAAGCAGTTCGCGTAGAGGATGGTTTCGACGCCCCGTGATCCAAATCCTGGCCGTTTGGGCATCGAGGGATGGGTTTGGGATTCGGCGTGGCCCTGCAACCGGGTGGAAATCGCATCTTCTGTTTGTCGCACCGTTTGGTCTAGGACGGGGCCGCCGTTCTGTCTAGAAAAGCTGTTGTCAGTAGTCACTCCATTTCAGCAGTAGCGCCCAGGATAATACTTGAAGATGTCCTTTCCCAGCCTTTTCCCACCGTTTTGAGGTCCAGCTTTGTTTCTCCTATTGACGTTCGCGCTTGGAAGTCTGCGGTGATAGGGCTCCGCCCGCACATAACTTTCCGCATAACTAGACATGACAATCGAATCTTGAACTTGAGAATATACTAGGTAGAACCTTTCGACTAGATCTACCTTTCTACTTTCGTGTTGTGCATCGAATTTGCAGTGGTAAAGGGGGTTATTGAATCAAGGTGTGGATTCCCCTGTGCGGAAGGACCGAATATTCAACGGCATTGCACCTCCTGAGTCTCTCATTTGACCCGAGGTTAGCGTACAGCAGTATTTTTAACAGTAATTGGGGTTAGAATAACTACAGGCAAGGGATTGGCCTTCATCATCATAGCGTAGGGCTTGTGGGGATCAAGGTCATCTAGACAGAATGCCCGTCTTAGCGCAGGGAGTCCACGTCTTAGCACAGCAAATACCAGCCCCAATATTCATGTGCAGCGTTCTCTCCACAGAGCCAGCAGGGCGTGGAAATGGGTATAAATATCTCTCTCTCGTCGCATCTATGAGGGCTACTACTCTATCACTCATCGCAAGCTCTTCTATTCCTCTCTTCTAGGCTTATTCGACCTGACCATCCGCTTAAGTTCTTCTTTGTCGTCCCTTCCGCCATCGCCACCATCAAGCTACACCCACGATTTCGCTCGAAATGCAAGATTTTTTTCTCTCTCATTGAATTAGACCCATGACAGAACCGATACTACGCACCTACGCGTCCCTTGCCGGTTGATTGGCGTTTGCAGCTCGCTCGCACCGAGAAGGTACTTCACTTCTACAATCAGAGGCCACTTGCTCAGATCTGTCAGGCTAACGTCTGTCTTTCATAGGTTACTACCATTGACACCGCCATTCTTGCATTGCAAGCAGGCCGGGTCGCAGATTCTGCCTGGCATCTCAGGATGCATGGCACGTTGATGAGTAGCCTATTTCGGTGCAAGCAGGGCAGCAAGCGCCAATGAGCCTGCAACAGGACCTGGGTTGAGATGTGACTTTTTTTAATTCGTTTTTTTTTCTGTTCTCTCTTTCGCTCTAAACCCGCGTTGATTGAGATTCCATGGCCCCCGTTGTTTATTTGTGCTTGACAAATGGCGATTCTCTCTCATGTATTTTCCTTGTACTTTTTGCTGTCGCTTATGCCGGCTATGTTGGACTAATGTGCGCAAAGGGTATCCAGCCTACAAGCGACAGGAAAGCAAATTGAGATGTCTAGATACCGCGTTAGTCCTTTTTTTTTCTTGAAGCAAGTGTATGCAGTCTACTCTGACTCATGGCGTAGCGTCATGCTCTCCCTCTACTTCACTTTGGATCTGTTATTCAATGCCATTGTCTCGAGTAGAACCTATTTGTAGAGAACTTCTGCTGCTATCACCGGTGCTGTTGATTGAGTACGAAACAAAACACAACAAATGAACCTCATGAAAATTCTAGGGAGACGGTCAGATTTACTCGTCAATCGCCTAGAGCTAGATACTCTACGATAATTATTCATGTCGATGAAAGTTTACCGACGACTGCAGTATTCTACGGGGGTCATTAAAAGGTTTCGACAAGTAGCCAAGGCTTACATTTCCAATGAGTCCGATGATCACCTGGAACTGACACTTGACTCTATAAAAGGAATTGGTCCGCCTAACACGCTTATTGAGAGATGTTGCGAGCGTGTGGTGCAATATTGCGATACGACATATACAGATTTGTAAGGGCCGCTGTCTTGCCATTTGGACATTAGTGCTGATATATGTCTCGACATTTATATATCGCGACATAGTTTGCATGCACACCCTGAAAGAAATCCCCAGGTCCATTAGTTAGGCTATATCACTGGCCTTATAGACTACTATACTTGTGCTATTCTAAATATGCCTATTTTTACTCGATCATGCTTGACGTTGTACCGAGCCACAAAAGCCCATCACTGCAACCAGACTACAGTCCAAAGGCCCCATCCATGGATCCAGCACCGTAGGTATGACTTCAGGATACGACCTACCTAGGGGACCTTGTAGGCAAAATAGAGACGACGTAAGGCGGGACAGGAAATAAGTAAGAAGACACTGGTTTCGACGTCCAAGAGTTCCACGAGGAGTACAGAAGTACCAAGAAAGATAAGAGCACCCTTGGCAACAACCGCCGTCTGGCAGCGGCAGGCGCAAGCATCATAAGCATAAGCACTCGTCATTCCACCCGCAAGCTTAGACGCAGCCGGATGCAGGTACGAACTGCGTCCATTCCGAGAGAGTGGAACGTGGAACGTGGAACGTGTGGCGCGCACATAGCTCGACCGTTGCGGTTCCTTTGCTAAGACCACCAGGGCGGGTCCTCATGGCCGTGGAAACTTTATCTTAAGGATTACACATGTAGATCTAAGTATCTATTAAAGTATCCAGGTGGTAAGGCAGCTTTTTGTAAGTTGCCTTACTTCCAAAGTTGCTGGAGGTGATGTGATCCGGCCTTTATATGGCCGGCGTGGTAGTGTTGTCGAGATGCTCGTCTGACGTATATAAAATTAACGACCCTTAGTAAAGTCAGTCTACAGAAGCGTATATTCTCATAGGCCTATAATCACCTATGCAAACTATGGCTGTTATTAGCAAACTATTATTCCACACTGCCGTCGCAAGCTGCGTACTATATGGAAGGGCATACCCCCTTGGCAGAGCCTTTATGCGGTATATGGGCACATAGTTAGGCTTCTGCGGGTACAGGCCCGGTTTAAGTTTGCCCCATCCTCTCAATGCAGTTTAAAATGCCACCGTGTCTGAATGCATGGCCTAATTCAAAGTACGGTTGCCTAATGATCTCATCTCTGCGAAGCCATGTTGAGTTCGGGGAGGAGGAGCAAAGTACGTTTTGACTTGGCATAGCTGTCTTGTGCTTTGAATACATGCCTGTTTACGGGACTGCTCAGGCCTACTAATTGGTCTCCGCCCAGATCTCACATACTGACTATTTTGTCACATGTATTATTTAGTCTTGGAGCTAAAGAGAAACAACATGTGGTCTAAGCATGGAAACATTTCTAACCTCTTCTATGAGCATACAACTAATGGGCTGAGAATACACACAGGTTGGCCTTTCATACGAACCAGCCAGAAGAACATGTGGCTTACCAAGAAGTACTGTGTTCTAATACGGGCGCACAGGCAATAAATATGGCTTCTATATCATCCAGGACGGTACAGCACATTCCAGACCCATCACAGAATCTATTTACGGTCGTTGCCTGCCAAGCCCCAAGAGATACAAAGCACTGCCCATAAGCAGATTGCCAAGTCGGGCTTGAACTTTCTTCAGTGAAAAATGCCCATATCTAGGTAGACTCGTTGTCACCCGCGGTATCACCCACCACGAGGGCGTATCGTTTAGACAAAGAGACCCCTCGTGTTCGCGGCCTAGCGTGACGGTAACAAGCAGCAGACATACTGCTCGAGCATATTGGGTCTCTCTCTAGCGCCAGATTCTAGGCGGCGTGGGCGTCTCGCAGCTTGAAAAGAGCAACTTCTTTTGATTTGCAACGGGGCTACCTATAGCGGCGGGTGCGCTGGTGCGCCGGGTGCGTCCGGAACCGAGGTAAGTAAGTAAACCAACACCATAAAAACCAACGCTAATGCACTGCACTTCATGCGGGGGCTCCCACGATTGTGATCTCAGATCGGCCGGGATGTTTTGAGATGGTAAAGTGAAGTGCGAGAAGGCTACTACTAGGCCTATGCGCTGCTCCAGCAGCGCACGAGCACGAAAGGCAGGAATTGATAGGGCTCTGGGCTTTTTGGAATGCAGGATGCTCTTTTGCTCTAAGGTGCGCACTCGCGTTGAAGCTCGATTTCACCCTTGGGCGCGTCTGCAGACAGGCTCCAAGGTCCTTTCTTGTACCGATGGAAATGGCTGGGAATTGCGGGGTCGCGACACGAGAGGTTCTGACTTGTACTTGGGTCGACTTTTGTACGCTGATTAGTAGAATTTTTGTAACAGAAAGTCTATCACGGCTAGTTGAGGCTAGAAAAGTTGGTACCAGTGCGAGTGATTAATAAGTGGTTTTGTGTAACCCCTTTGGCAGTATCATTTGCGGATCTCGATCGCTGAATATACTTTTCGATCTTGTGCCTCATATCACGTGTAGAAAGTCCCAGGCAGATCCCCGGTGTTGTGCATTGGACTGGAGTGTGATAGGTGCGATGCATATACTGAAAATAGGTGGTGCTGGGCCCGAGCCCGAGTCGCTTCCGCAGCAGTTGCTGGTGCAAAAACGAACATGGATGGATATGGTGCGTTCAACACGACCCGAAAAGTCGGTGTGCATGCAAATTGGTTCTAATTGTTTGCAGCCACAAAAGCCAGACTCGCATTGTCGAAAGTATAATATCGAAGGTTCTCCTCTTGTGTCCCATTGTAGGCATGGGAAGTGACAACGATGTTGATCCCAGATGCGGGGAACCTTCGATCGTGAGAGTGATCGGCGAGATTGATTTTCCAGACGCTGGACTAGGATCGTGGAGGCGCACGGATAGCACGGCAGGCATTGCCCCATGCGTTCGGGGCCAGAGGTCGAGAACAGACCCCATGGCTGTGACTAAGCCAGGCTGCATGAAGAATGGGAGTGTGAGGGCTCTCGCTGTCGAGTGGGAGTGGAAGGCATGCCTGCGCCTCATGCTGCACCAGCCAAGACCACAACCAAAGGCAGTGTCTGCACGTCGTTGGCTGGCTAGAATGGAAGTACGGGGTACAAGAACAATCGCGAACTCTCTGGCAATGCGCGACGAGGGTTATGTTGGTCGAGTTGGTTTTCGAGATTGGAGATGTCCCTGATGAGTTCCGTCGTTATACGCGCCCTTTCCTAATCGTGCTGGTTCGCCCTTTCTCTTTGCTGCGAGCGGCAAATCGCCAATCCAGAACTTCTTGAGAACCCTCGAGAATCCAAGTTCCGAGGGGTGGATTCGCAGTGGGGAAGTGGGTACTTTTGACAGGCAACTTTATTTAACCTTGCTTGAATTTTCCAGGACTGAGCACGGTTAGCGAGGCAACGGCATTGGCCAGCGCGAGTGCCTTAGCACAGGGATGCGGCAGATATGTCACGGCGCTAGTCCTTTTTGGGTCCCGGAATCGAGGCCTCTGGTGACCCATCGATCAAAACGGCGACTCTGCTGCTCTTCAACTCCCCCCCTGGCGCCTGTCATGCAGGGTCATAGCATAGGGACGGGGGAGCGTTTTCCAATATCTGTGTGTTCTACTTTCTGTGTTCGGCCGAGCGATGAGTTTGAGGCTGCGCATATAAAGTTCCTCCCTGGTTCCAGGCCTTGGGATCTGTCGCACACTGCTCAGGCTCCAGGGCTGCTGAGTTTCATTACCTGTTTCGAGATGCGGGTCTTCCAGTGTTCGTGGCCCTCGTGTGACAAGGTTGCCGGCAAGACTCATAGTTGCTTGATTTATCGAGGCTAACGTGGAGATCTAGGAGTTTGTGCGAAAAGCTGACCTCGCTCGACACTTCCAGATCCACGTTGACGAGCGGCCATACGCCTGTTCCGAGCCGGGATGTTCGAAGAGGTTCCACCAGCGGTCATCGCTGAGTATACATCAGAGGATCCACACGGGCGAGAGACCATACATTTGCGAGTTCAACGGTTGTCAGAGAACATTCAGCGACGTGAGTGGTCCATCGATCTATATTCCCATCTTATTCGTTATATTCCGTTAATCCACCGGGCCACACAGCCCTCGAGCTACTCAAGACACCAGCGCTCACACAAGAACGATAAGCCATTCATTTGCGGGCTCTCACACTGCCGCCAGAAGTACGCACTAATTCATGTCATCCTCCCCTGGTAACAATCGCTAACTAAGTGCCTCCCTTCTCAACCAGATTCGCCCGCAAAGCCTCACTAGACCAACACCGGCTGCAACACGAAGAGCAAGACCCCGCATTCGAACAGCAGGGGCGCCGCGAAGCCCTAGCCCTCGATCTCTCCACATACAGCACCAGTTTCGGCCTCACAGTGCCCCCAACGACGCCCTCCCCCACCTTCCACAACGGCGAAGCAGGTATCGTCTGGGACGCGCTCCCCTGCGACGACATTGACACGATCCTGGCACGCCTCACGCAGCCACCAAATCCGAATTCACTTCTCATCCCCTGCCCGACGACGCCCGACCACGCCGAAATCCAGATCCACCAGCGCGATCGGCAATATCTTGATTTGTCCGGATTGCCCGCCCATCAACCCGTCCAACAACAACAACACCATCAACAACAACAGCCGTTTCATGACTGGCCGTTACCGCCCGCTGCGCCGAGACCGAATCGCAGTTTTCCGAACTATTATATCGATGATAGCTCCATTGCGTATAATGATGATGGGTGGCTTCGATAGCAGGACATGGGTTGCTTGTGCTATTCCATGTGGTGCGCGCCAAGTATATGGTTTTCTCAGTGCCTTGCGATAGCAGGTTCTACAACATTTTAATCCGATCTTTTTCTCCTGTGCTTCTTGAGTTTGGGCGATTTTATTGGGTGGTCTTTTGTTTCTCGGAGGTATTTTCTTTTTCGCGAATATGTATGAGATTAGATGAGCAAGGCTAGGCAAAGTCAGATACTAGAACACAAAGCTTGTCTAAAGGCTTCATAAAGAGTACTTGATTCAGGTTAGTCCAAGAAAGGATGACAGGGCGGTATGACATCTTTAGTCACTCAGCTATTGTCACTCGTCTTTCAAGAACCCTTTGGCTGTGAGATGGTCTAGATACGTTGGCTCTGAATCGAGGTATACTTTGCTGTAGTCTTGGAAAGGTCGTCGTCTACTAAGCTCAATGAATTCCGAGTTCGTTGTTCTATCCATACATACGCTTTTCACACAGCACAAAGATATATTAGAGTGATAATGGATTCCGCCTGATGTTGTTCAAAGTCCCAATGGGCTCAAGTGGTACAATGGCCTTTATCTATCGAAACAATTCTTTCATGCAAAACAAAGCCAGGTTGAGTCGAATGCCATTTTACCAAGACTCGAAACTGCCAAATATAACAATGAGCCCTGCCTTTGTCCAGGCTACCCTTTATGCCCCAAAAGCTATATAAACACCTTCGACACCGCAGATATCTCATGTCCATCACACTCAACCACTCCAACTTCCTCCGCAACTTCACTCAACCAGCCATACCAAACCAACAACAGTAAACCAGCTACAACCAACCCAACAACCAAAATGTCTACAACAAACTGCACAACCGCTCAATCCCTCTGCGCACAATGCGCGCCGCTCTACAACCAGCTCAAGCCATTGAGCAAGGAAAGCACGGCCAAACTCCTCTCCCCAACAACCACGACATGGCCCCTCATGCTCTGCAGCACGTTCAAGGGGACCGAGATCGACTGGCCCACGGCGCAGGAGCTCGCAAACACAATCCAGTACCGGGCCGAGACGCTCAGCAACACGCCGCACTCCACGATGCAGCACTACCTGGCGAACAAGCCGGACCCGGAATTCTGCTACCTCAAGATCATGCTCGAGTGGCCGGGTCGTGTGGAGGCGAGCGAGCAGTTCAAGTGCGACCTGCTGCAGGGTCTGGAGAGATCCTTTCCCGGGATTAAGGGGATGGAGTGGAATAATTGGAAGATTGTCCCGCCTGTGGCTGGGCAGTGTGCGAATTATGCGAGGTTGTACTTTTTCTATGAGATTGCGAAGGATAGTGGGGAGATCTAAGCTGCTTGCTGAGGGTCGTTGAAGGGGGCTGGTGAGAGAAGCTGGGGAGGATAGGAACTCTTTCGATTTTCTCTAATAGCGAAGATTCTCTATAGGATTGGAATGAAAATTTGTTGTTGAGAAACT
Source organism: Aspergillus carlsbadensis (assembly GCA_025688815.1). Classification (NCBI taxonomy): domain Eukaryota; kingdom Fungi; phylum Ascomycota; class Eurotiomycetes; order Eurotiales; family Aspergillaceae; genus Aspergillus; species Aspergillus carlsbadensis. The sequence goes on from MU628184.1 coordinate 92,107, forward strand.
ACATCACTCAAGTAAGATATCGTTGTAGAGATCTCTTCTTTTAGTAACTCAGATTAAACATAAGCTTTCTCCTACCTCTGATAGGGATGATAAAAGGATACAAGAGGGCCTGTCTTGGTCATGATCGACCACTATAAACTGTACCGTAAGATGACATCTCTATTGATTCCGGGTACTCTTAAGGGTTTCAGAGTAAGGGTATGCTAACACGGACAACAGGACCACAGTCTCAGCCAGTTAAACATTGGAGAATCCGATACCATTTTTGACTTCCTCCGGTTCGTTGCTGCTATCTACTTCGCCAAACCAGGACCAAGTGCATTTGCACATTGCTTGTGGAGAACCCTCCACCTCTACCGCTTTTGAACACTCCTATATCCACGACTCAAGCCACCTCAGACTAGAATTTGCATAGACTGAGCACTGGATCCGGACACTGTTGATGTCCTCAAGGCCACCCGAGATAGATGGAGAAAAACTGCCACCATAAACTATGTAAGGGTGATCACATTCTTCTAGACGAGATTTCGACAAACAAAAAAATTATCTCAAATATAGAGAGAGACCTCAAGTTGTTATTTCTTCGCCCGTTCTAAAAGAGTGAATGTTTAGATGTCATTGCCCCACCCCACTTACTCTATACGAGCACCACGCGCCAAGGCTCGTTTGTGACACATCCAGACCTGCAAACCTTGGAGTCAGATGCCATGTTCCAGACGCCTGAGTACGATAAACAATTTGACAACTCAGACCAGCTCCAACGCCCGTTCACTCTCGCAACCGCATATTGGAGCCAAATCCAACACCCCCTAAGGGTTAATTACTACTGACCAGAAGCTGTGGCAGGCACCAATGCCGACGCTGACCAACCTACCCCTCGAGATCCTTCTCGTAATATGGGGCAATCTAGACAAGGAGCCAGACACGAACGCCCTCGTCCGAACATGCCAACTTCTCTACACCAACTTCAACCTGACGCTCTACCGCCACAACCTTAGCCAGGGTAGTTCCGCCGTGACCTGGGCAACGGAGAACTCCCAAATCGACACGATGCTCAAATTAATTGACGCGGGATATGACCATCACCGGCACTCAAATGAGGACGCGGTCTCTCCCTCTCCACTCTGTGTCGCGGTCTACGCTGAACAGGAAGCGATGGTTGCGTGGCTGCTCGATCAAGGCGTCGACCCCGACACGCTCGACGAGCAAGGCTTATCTCCTCTAGTGCTAGCAGGCTCCATCGGAAACCTCAGGATTGTAAGGCTGCTTGTACGTGCGGACGCGGACCTCGAAGGGTGCTCGAATACAGGCTGGACGCCGTTTGCAGCAGCCGTGAATAACGGACATGAGGAGGTTGCCTCGTACCTGCTGGAACAGGGAACTGCATTATTTCCAGCCCGCAATACGGAGTCGGGACTTAATCCTCTTGTTCGCGCTGCGAGGGAGGGACATACAGGGCTCGTTGCGCTGATCCTTGAACGGATGGCGGCGACGATGGAATATGATTCCATTGCTGATGTACTTCGCGCCCCCTATCTGATGAGTGAGGTGATTTCAGAGGGGCACACGGAGGTGGTCAAGTTACTGGTTGCGCACGGCGCGCCTGTCACCTACGAGTCAACGGGCACAAGCCCTCCGCTGACATGGGCCCTCTATAAAAACAAAGTCGAGATAGCCAAGGTATTGCTAGACAGTGGCGCCTCCCTGGATATTCGCATTGACAGCCGCACGCCGCTATGGTGGGCCGCCTCCAACGGATATACGGAGATGGTTCGGTTACTCCTCGCGCAGGGTGTTCCAGTCGACTATGTTGAGAGGGGTGAACGGGCACTCTGGGTGGCGGCACAGAACGGGTACACTGAGACGGTCGCGCTGCTCCTCGAGGCTGGCGCTGATATTGAATCAACGGGGCAGTTCGATATGACCCCATTACATATCGCATCAACGAGAGGGCAGGACAAGGCCGTGGCTCTTCTCCTTGCATATGGGGCATCGCCACACACAGCTAGCAGACTCGTCACGTCAGGGCCCCCGCCGCCCGTTTCTGCACCGCTTGTCGAGAATGCGCTGACGGCGGCTGCTCGCCACGGCCATCCAGAAGTGATCCGTTTACTCCTGGATGCGAGAGTCAATACGGAGTCCAGGCTACCACCAACAGATACTGCACTATTCTTAGCAGCCTCGCGCGGCCATGAGGATGTTGTCAAGTTCTTGCTCGAGAAGGGGGCAGACCTTACCTATAGGAACAAACATGGCTACACCGCCATCTCCTGCGCCGCGCAACGCGGGCATCCTAACGTTATCCTTGCCCTGCTTGAGCACTGCAAGTCACATCTTACTAGTGAGGACTATAGCAACTTCATCGATGCTGCTGACGACTACAATCGTACCCCACTATTCTTCGCAGCTTTCCACGGGCACGCTGATGTTGTCCGGATCCTGCTGGCCGGTGGTAGCGGAGCAGCAGACACGCCTTCGGATTCTACACGAACCGCCCGGTCCATCGCAGCCGCCAACAACACGCTCGTTCCCTCCAGTTCGCCTTTAAAACCTATGGTCGAGGAGATATGGCACCTCCTCTCCAACCCAACATCGACAACAGTGCGCCGGGAACCCAATATCGACAATATAGAAGCTTCATTGAGGCCAGCAGATCCACTCGGTCTGCTGCAAATTTCCTGTGCGGTATGCGAGGCACCGATATCATTTCTCGATTGTCATTACCACTGTGCGACGTGCAGGATGGAAGGCGGCGGATCTTGGGATGTATGCGTTGACTGCATTGGCCGCAACGCGCACTGCCTAGATCCCGGTCATCAGCTCGTTCGGAAAGAGGCGGATCCTGATCATTATTGGATGGATCTTTGGGCATAGTATGATCTTGGGGCCTGCGGGTGTTGCAGATCCTCATGTGATTGTATGTGGAAGAAATAGAGGTTTGTGTTGGCAGGCAGACGTTCAACTCTGCTGTTAGTTAGTGGCCATGCTCTCGGCAGGAACTTGGATAGATTGTTTTAGTGCTAGGTGAGATAGCCACTTCAATAACTAGATTCTTGCATATCGAGAACTAGTTCTGGTGCATAATTAGGGACCATTCCCCTGTATATTAGAAATTTTCACTGCTCATTTACAATGACAATAGAAGGTTATGATAAACCCATCACTCCTTAGAATGCTCATGGAAAGAGGTTCAACATCAAAAGTGGCAGCGAGAAGCGCACGTACCTGGGCATTTCCAGTTTGCCATCTCCATATAATAGAAACTGGTGGAACTCTTAGCTGGCAGGTTGAAAGCTTCAACCGAGAGCCTTCCGAAGACGAAGTGAATACGAGCCATTGATATCCAATCATAGTTGTAAAGAGGGCAAACGCCTGAAGCCCCTACGGCATGCTATGTAACCTGAAATAGCTACCTACGTGGTTCCGATAAACATTTAGCCAGTCTCAAGCCCAGAAGCACTCTACCAATCAAGTATCTTTCCGTAGCTTTCGTAAACAGGAAAATGAACAGGGATAAACGTGGCAATAAGCACCTTTCGACTATCCGCAACCCGCACATTGCATAAGAGCCTACGATCATTGGACATGATGGAGATCATTCGCGATACCCCGCCATTCCACTCGCATTTCCCACATAAGCACACAATTCGGGCAGCATTCTCCAGACCTTTGCCTATATGCCCCTCCAGTATACTTGCCTATTGATGTATTTTAGCACAAAATGGCGACGACTGGTATGCAGGAAACACAAGTTCGGCCTTCGCCATCTGCCCTCTGCGACCGATGCAAAGTCCTTGAATTCAACGACAAGGAACTCGGCGGGCTTGTACTGACATCACCCCAAGTTGGACGCTATATGTCCTTCCGAGGCATGAGTAGCCCTATCATACTGCCCTTCAATCTCCACGACACATTCCCCGATCTTGCAATTCTGGCCGCGTCACAGTGCCCCTTGTGCTCGATCGTAAGAAGCAGAATCCGAAAGTTTAGAGATATTGAATGGCCCAGCATCACCGAGTTACGCATCACTGGGATTTCCCTACAATACAACGCTCACATGAGGGGGCCAGGGCCTCAGCTCGACTTCAACGCGGTCGGCGTGATTTTTGGCTTGGGAGATGAGGCTGAGAAGTTGGATTACTTGCTTGAGTTTGCTATCCAAGCAGAACATACTGGTTGGTAGAATTATACTCCCCAGTCCGATGATCATCTGCTGATATGGGCTTAGATCCCTGTGCTTCGTGGTTACGAATCCGTCGAAGGCCCGTCACCTCAGATCCATTATCCACAGACGGGGTGGCAAGGATGCGACAGCTTCTGAGCACATCAGCCGCGGAAGTTGATTGTGACGGGGAAGGAGCCTACCTTCCCACAAGACTGATCGACGTGGGCCACAACCAGCGCGACCCCCGCCTGATCCTGTCAAAGAATAATCCCACTTGTATAACCGGTCACAGCTCAAGAGATGCCCGGTATGCAGCCCTGAGCTACTGTTGGGGCTCTCCAGCCGAGGCAAGAAGCCAGTTAAAAACAACCCAGGACACATTAAACGCTCACTTGAACAAAATCGCACTTCCCAGCCTTCCGCAAACCGTCTGGGATGCCGTGATGGTCTGTCGGGAGCTGGAGATCCAGTTCTTATGGGTCGATGCACTCTGCATTATCCAGGGGGATGCCGAGGACTGGGAAAGGGAATCCATGGAGATGGCAAATGTGTACTCAAACGCGTTTATCACTATCGGCGCCTTGCAGGGTGATTCGTGTAACAGTGGGTTTCTGGCGAGAGATCCCACGTGCCCTGCAGTTGAGATTCCTTTCCAGTCGGTCCTTGATCCGTCCATCTCTGGCCGGTTCTCGATTGTTCCTATTCCATATAGCTCTCGTGCGGGGCCACATGGGATCCTCCCTTACATAACAGAGGAAGAGATGGACGACGAGGAAATTGATCTGGACGTGGAGGAAATCGAGCTGGGAGGCAGTGACCAAGAGGAGGAGAACGATATCCTTGAGCATAAAAGCTTCGAAGTTCTTGACGTCAGCCAGGACCACATACATCCTACAGTATACGCGACAGCCGCAAGCGACGATGCTGCAGATCATGACATTGCCCCTTCCATTTGGAATACGCGGGCATGGACCTTCCAGGAAACGCGCTTGAGTCGCCGTCTTCTACTCTTCGGCTCTTACATGTTCCATCTTGCTCTGAGAAGCCATATTGAGTCTGAAGATGGAATGGTCAGTCGGCCCAAAGTCTTCTGGGGGCCGCAAATCAAAAACAATACGAGGAACGTGTATGGAGGACAGGGAGACCTCGGCAAGACGGACCATCGGCGTAATCGGTGGGACTGGCCAGATCCTGCATATTCTGAGGCTCATCGAGATTGGCGGTTGATCGTGGAATACTATTCATCCCGGTCCTTGACCTATTTTGCCGATGTCCTACCAGCCATCTCGGCGATTGCCCGGCGGTCCACGCACAAATGTCGAGGGAAGTACCTGGCAGGGCTCTGGAGTGATGACCTTCAGTACGAACTCCTGTGGACAAAAGCTGAAGCGCCAACAAGTTCCCAGTGGAGCCAGGCGGACTATACAGCGCCATCATGGAGCTGGGCGTCTTGTCCGGGCAGCGTCCAGTTTGCCGAGAATATCGACATGCTGTATCCCGATTTTGAGCTCCTCTCGGCGGAGACAACCACGAATCTAGACCCCTTTGGCCGAGTGTCCGGTGGCCACATCTCGCTGCTCACTAAGGTATGTGAGATACCAGCATCCAAGCTAGTTGGCACGGAGTTGCAAACCTTGAGCGGGGAGTATCTTGCAGACGTCTGGTTTGACTACAACTCTGCTCCGTTTCCGACCTCGGGGCAACAGGGAAGCCACGACGGGTATCTCAAGCCTGGAATTCTAATGGCTCGTATCTCTACTGCTATGGCTCCGAGGCATATGACTGGAGGAGAGGATGGAGCGGTAGTTCGTGGGCTTCTTGTCGTGGCTACTGGAAGGGATGGGGAGTATCGAAGGATCGGTATCTTTTACTCTGAGGGTATTGATTTGGGAGGAAGGAAGTTCTGGGATTGTATCGATCCGGCATTGTTGAGAATAGTTTAGATATGCATTTGTACTCGATCAAGGTATACCTCAACCTTCGGACACTGTCTTCAGCTTAATCCGGAAACGCGCTGAAGCTTGATTGAGGATATTATAGCAGCTACAGCAATTCTGGTGCTTTTATGGTTTGAATTTCAGAATAGCAGCAAGGGTCATGAACTCCCCGCCCTAAGAACAGATTAGACATTCTTCATAGCACAACCCCACCAACAAGATAATCTTTCGGTAGCACAATGCGTTGACAGTGGCTTAGCCTAGCCACGTTCTGCCTTGCCTTCTATCTTGCAACCCTGACCCGACCAGTAGTATATCAACCAGATCTAGCATTAGATAAGAAAGGTTACACAACAGGCAGACCCTCCTAACCAAATAGAATAGCGAGCCTGGTCAGCATATGCCGACGCTCTAGCCGTAAGACTGGCAGGAAGCCACGTTTCCCGTCAGAGCTGTTAGGACAAACTTCCAGGCGACTAATCAAACCTTTCCTAACAGTCTCAACCCTCCTAGACCGTTCTTGAGTATAGATAAACGTGCGGAAATCACTTTTCTTTAAATTTTATGGTAAAGTGACATAAGTAATGCTCTAAATGCTATTCAACGTCCTTCAATCTAGCTGAGTTAGGTTCAGATATGGCAGGTACGAAGACCTTCAGGGTCGTTCCTTCCATAGTTGGCGTACACGTCAACATCATTGAAAAGGAAGGCGCGACCCTGGGCCTCTGAGCGCACCTGCCGTATACGAAATAAGAAGAACAGGGAAGGTGTGACCCACGATGGATCCAGATAAGGAAGGAACGAGGGTCGCTCCTTCCTCGCATAATACTATGTTTCTATAGGGAAGGTGCGACCCAGCTCTCGTGCCTTCCTATTTAGAGTATAGATTAAATACGGCAGGAATGACCCAGCATCCATACCTGCCTAATACAGAACCTGGATGAAAAGGGAAGGAGCGACCCGCGGTATATCAGATAGGGAAGGAACGATTCCTGGGTCGCCCCTTCCCAAAGTGTGATCAGGTTGCCACTGAAGAGGAAGGAGCGACCCAGGCCAGTAATCGTTCCTTCCCTGTTTGAAGGTATATCAGGATCTAGCAAATGAGGAAGGTGCAACCCAGCGAGCCTGCCTCTTTTAGAACAAGCATGTTCGGGAAGGAGCGATCCACATACTTGCGCAAATATGGAAGGCACGATGACAGGTCGTTCCTTCCTCTTCTCATTTAGGTTCTGTATTAGGCAGGTACGCGGCGCTGGGTCGTGGCTTCCTTATTTGATCTGGAGGTTTGCACCTTGAAGGAAGGAACGACCGGCGAGACGTGCCATCCTTATTGGGATTGCATCAGACACGGAAGGCGCGACCCAGGTCATGTCGGATAGGGAAGTTGCGATGATAGGGTCGCTCCTTCCTCTTTAGTATCTGAACGGATTGGGAAGGTACCAGGGTCGTTCTTTCCCTTTTTGCCAACCATATGTCTCCCGGATGAGGAAGGCACGATGGAGCGCACCTTCCTGAAATGGAAATAGTACATCAGTCAGGGTCCATTCATCTTGAGGAAGGAACGACTGGCACGTGCATTCCTCATTAGTGTTGCAGCAGATTAGGAAGGTACGAGGGGGTCGTGCTTTCCATCTTTGTTCGAGGGTACACCTGACAGATGAGGAAGGAGCGAAGGAGTGACTGCCATGTACTTTCCTGATTAGAATTCTAGAAGATTAGGCAGGCACGACGGTCGTTCCTTCCATTTACGCCGAGAGCATCTGTTGTAGCAGATGGGGAAGGAACGACCCAGTGCATCTCAATGAGGAAGGCACGAAGCCTATAGGTCGCACCTTCCTTAAGCATCACATATGCTATTGGAGGAAGGAACGACCCAAGCAAGCAACCGCTCCTTCCTCATTTGCTTCATGACAAATCTGGAAGGTACGATGGTCGTTCCTTTCTTGTTTATCAAGAGTGCATCTGACGGATGAGGAAGGCGCGATGGAGAGGCGTACCTGCCTTATATGGAACCTGAATGGGAAGGGAAGGAGCGACCCAGTGCATCTCAAATAAGGAAGGCACGACAGGTGCTGGGTCGCTCCTTCCTTATATGGCCTCCATAGTTCCTGAGGCAGGAGCGACCCGGTAGTCGTTCCTTCCTCTTTTATGTCACGACAGATTAGGCAGGTACAAGACAGGGTCGTTCTTTTCTTATTTGATCTCTATTCGAAATAGGAAGGCACGATGGCTGGGTCGTACCTTCCTTGTGGGAGGACATTCAACAATAAGGAAGGAGTGACCCCCGAGCATTCGTGCCTTCCTGTTCAGTATTATGACGGATTAGGAAGGTACGAGGGTCGCGCCTTCCATATTTGCTCGAGGATATACCTGACAGATGAGGAAGGTGCGACCCAAGGCGTGCCTTCCTCTTATGGAACGCTCAAAGTGAGGAAGGTGCGACCCAGTATATTCCAAATAAGGAAGGAACTAGGGCAGGGTCGCGCCTTCCTCCTACAGCTTCTTCCCTCGTTCCTTCCTCTTTTGTATCTTGACGAATTTGGCAGGCACGTCCTGGGTCGTTCCTTCCTTGTTCGGGGACATACAAAATCGAGGAAGGAGCGACCCAGCCCTCGTGCCTTCCTATTTCGAGTACAGGTCAAATAAGGAAAGAACGACCCTCGTGCCTTCCTATTACGGAATGCTCAAAGTGAGGAAGGCGCGACCCCTCGTTCCTTCCTAATCTGTCTACTCCCTGGGTCGTTCCTTCCTTGCGTTGCTCGTTCCATAACAGGAAGGTGCGCTCTAACGAGCAGGGTCGCACCTTCCTCAGTTTTCTCTATCCATACTTTGCTTGGTTGGAGGGAACGACCGTCGTACCTTCTATATTGCCCAACCATCATAGTTTGTTCCAGGTAGTGTTGGCTAAGTTCTGAATTACCCCAGCTGCATCAAGTTCGAAGGTGCGAAGAAGACTGAAACAGCTAGGGTATTGTTTGAGGAACAGTAGTTCCGGCTAAATGAGATCATGTGCATCGTTCGAGACCCTGAGATCGGTCCGACACCTGAAACACCAGGGTCTCGGCAGTGGTTTTGAAATCGTGAACGCGAAACATTCTGATTCATCCCTGCAGACTCGAACCAGGGGTCTCTTCTGCCGAACCCCGCTACTTGAGACGTTTCGAGACGCGCCAGGCTACTATACGTCACACGGTTGTGACTCTGTGAGAAAGGTCTCATACATGGAGTTGGGCTCGCGAGTCGTGGCGGACCCTGGATCTTGTAGCCTGGAGTACATGTCTGGAGATACAAAGTTACAAGGGAATGTTTACTCGAAGAGAGAAAATAAGAACCAACATCTCTATATTAGAAAACCGATCCCCACGAAGTCGAAAACGCGGGCAATGAACCCTATCTAAGAAACAATCACACTAACAATGTCCATCACATAACTGCTTCTTTCTACTCAGTACAAGCAAGCTCAGTCGAGCGCTTATTCCTGAATGCACTGGTAGTAGTAGGGGTTCCACTGCTTGCAAGTAAGACCAGACTCGCAGCCAGAGGCACCCTTGTAGTTGAGACCACCGCACTGCTGGTAGATCTTGACGCTGCCGCCGGTGGAGGGCTGCTCGGTGGGGGCGGGGGCAGCGGTGGTTGTGGGGCGGACGCTGGTGACGAAGCCCGTGGAAGAGGAGGAGGGAGGGATGACAGGAGCGGTGGTGGTTGGGGCAGGGGCGGAGGTGGGGGCGGGGGCCTCCTCGTAGTCCTCATCATCTTCCTCCTCATCGTCGGCGGGGCACGAGGTGTCCTCGGGAGCAGGGGCGGAGGTGCTGGAGGTGGCCTTGGAGGGCTCGGAGGTGGGGATCACAGCCTCGGTGGTGGAGGTGGTGGTGGGAGCGACGGTGGCAGCAGGCTCGGAGGTAGCGGCGGGCTCAGTAGTAGCGGCGGCAGAGGAGGTGGTAGCAGAGCCAGAGTCAGATCCAGAGTCGGAAGCGCCATCCCAGACAGCCGGGCCGGGGATGGGGTAGCTGGTGAAGCTGTTGTAGATATCGAAGAGGACACCGGCGTCGTCGACCTTGTAGGCGCCAGGGATGGAGACACCCTCGGGGAGAGTGTTGGAGCCGCTGGAGGTGACGGAGACCTGGACACACTCCATGTAGAATTGGGCACCGGCCTCGCGGTTACCCTCGTGGAGGGCGATGATCTCGGGGCGGAAGAGGTAGTCACCGGCGGGGACGTCGGGGACGACGATGGAGTGCTTTCCACGGTTCTCGACGAGGGTCTCGACGGCCCAGGTGCCGTCGGAGTAGCCGTCCTCGGCGATCTTGACCCAGCCGCTGCCGGCAGAACCCTTCTCGGTCTCGGCCATGTAGACCATCACGGGGCCCAGGTGAGAAAGGTCGATGATGTCGTCGGAGTCGTCGCGGGTGTTGTGGTGCCACTCGAAGGTGATCTTGTCACCGGCCTTGACGTCGAGGGTGGAGGCGGCGGCGGTGGCGCCGTTGACGTTGCAGGTCATGTCGGTGGAGGTGACATCGGTGACGGGGGAGTTGTTGGGAGGGGTACGGATGTAGCCATCAGCGCCGTTGCCCAGGCCCTGGTCTTCGTCGTTGATCCAGACGGCCATGACCGTGGCGTGGGCGCTGGCGAGCTTAGCGGTCGCTGCCAGAGCGAGGAGTCCGAAAGCCTTCATTTTGGAAGTTGAATGAGTGAGTGAATGACAAGAAAAGAATGTGTGTCACTAGGACGAAGAGTAAGCAAAAAAGACAAAAGAGTGAATGATAGACTGATGGTCAAAAACGAGAAGACTGCTACTGGGAGCAGCAGAGAACCCTTTATAGGGCTCTCTGTGCCTGTTTAATGAGCAGCCCTGCCAAGAGCGGAGCTTCATCTATGCCAGACTCGGTCCACTCGGGGGCCCCGGCCGCTGGTTGGCGAGCAATGACCGTTCGTCCAGCGGGCTCAGCCGACCACTCACAGCCGCCGCCGCTGCCCCTCAATATACAACATGTTTCAGGCAGCTCCCTGCGGCAACAACTCGAAACCGCAAGATTAACCGGCGGTACGGAGCCGGCCCAATATCGCCCTTAATTGAGGTTAATATGGAGAAATGAATCTCATCTTCCGCCCCGCTTGGCCACCCGGCCAGGGCCTGCCAGGGCCTGCCGACGGGGGAATTGTGGGTTCGCACTCTACAGGGAACGGAGCTGCCGCCTAAACAAGCACGAAACAAGAATTATGGTCTGATAACAGGTCACAATCGCAATAAACTAGGGATTTAGGGGAAAACCCTGCTGGCGAACCCCCTAATCAGCCCCGTCACGTCCTCCGATTCCCGAAGATACACCAGGATATGTCCCTCCCCCTGGAGAACCTCTAAACTAACATCTGCATTGACCAGAGCCCGCTGAATATCCTCTGCATCCGCCACCGGATACGTCCGGTCATCCTCCCCATGCACCAACAACACCGGAACCTGAATCCCCCCCAACCGACCGAGCAAACCCTCCCTCCCCATCATCGAGTCCAGCGTCGGATCGATATTCTCCTTCCCCGAATGCCGCTCGATCCAATCATCCCTGATCCGCTGCGCCCGTGGGCTGCTGACGTCCGTCGCCCCGCCCCAGGCGAGAATGGCGCCGTTCATGATCGCTTCGCTGGGTGAGGGCGTCGAGGTCCAGATATCGCGGAGCTGAGGGAAGCCGATCCTATGGGCGTCGCTTGCGGCCGACGCGTTGGCGGAGAGCAGGATCAGGCCTGTGAGTTTCGTTTGGTTGAGGAGGGCCATTCGTAGGGCGATCATTGTGCCCATTGAGATTGCTGCGATGATGATGTTTGACAGGCTCAGTTCGTCCTATTCCGTTAGCGACGTCTTCTTTCCTAGTCTCGTCTAGCGGATGCGTACCAGAAGGTCGAGGACATCCTGTGCTTGGTCCCAGAGGGTATACTCCTTTCGGCCTTGGGTTGTTTTCCCGTGGCCGTTCAGGTCGACGCGAACGAGGTTCGTGTTTGAGAGGTGGTGGTCAAGCGATCGAGTCGTTTCTTCCCACATGGACGAGGACATCCATGAGGCGTGGATGAAAAGGATGGTCGGTTGGCTGGCCTGCAGAGGGGCCTCGGCGCACCAGTACAAGCCGTTCTTTGCGAAGCCGGAAGACATTGTCAGTTAGATGGTGAGGTAGTTCTCGAGATAACTATTATCGAATTGAATATGATTGATTGAATGTAGAAGATCGAATTCCTGGGAGTTTTTTAGTGCTCTTATATACCACCATAACGTTATCCTCGCCAGCATGACCCTCACGCTTATAGAAGCATGTCGCGAATACGAACACCCAAGCTCACCCCCTCCCAACATCCAAGCATCTAGGCCTCATCACAAGAAACACAATGTTCCCACATAACGCTCGGAAAAAACATCCTCGGTCCCACGCCCTGCCCGATCCAAGAACCTAATCGTCCGGAGTGGACCCGGATCTTCCTGTGACATCACCACCACAACCATGACCTCAAAATTCTCACCACCGATTTCTCGCTCCCCTTTCACTACCACAGCATATCAACAGGCCTAAGCATGTCGCATCATGCCGCCGACGGCATCTCCTCCGAGGACTGGCCGGACGTCACCGACGGCGTCGGTCGGCCGGGCCAGAAGCTACGCGAGGGATTGGATACCGGCGTGCGGATTATGGGTGAGTTTTCCAAGTTCTCAATTCCCCCTGTCGAATTGAGATTTCAAATTGAATCCCCTGCTAAGATACCGAGTAGAAGACGGCCGCCTCGACATAAAAGTCAGCGACCACAAGCCCTGGATCCAGCGCATCGTCCGCCACACAAAGGAACACCCCTACCCGCACGGTCCCATCGACCGCAAACCCTCCGTAACATTCAACCCGGACGAAGAAGAATCATACCCGCTGCGTCTGAACATCGTCATCCAAGTCGTCGGCTCCCGCGGCGACATCCAGCCCTTCCTCGCAATCGGGCAGCGCCTGCACTCCCACGGGCACCGCGTGCGGCTCGCAACGCACCTCTCTTTCCGGGAAACCGTCGAAGGTGCCGGACTCGAGTTCTTCAGCATCGGCGGCGACCCGGCCGAACTCATGGCGTTTATGGTGAAGAATCCGGGACTCATGCCGGATATGCGGACGATTCGGAGCGGCGCGATTCCGAAGCGGCGGAGGGAGATGCGCGCGATTTTCTCGGGGTGTTGGCGGTCTTGTTTTGAGATGGGCGATGGTACGGGGATTGAGCATCATGTTGCCAGTGATCCGTGGAATAGTGGCGAGGTGGACTATAGGCACGTCCCGTTTGTGGCTGATGTCGTGATTGCGAATCCGCCGAGTTTTGCCCATCTGAGCTGTGCGGAGAAGTTGGGCGTTCCCTTGAATATGATGTTTACGTGCGTCTTCCTTCCTTCCTTTCTTTCTCTCTCGAGTCCTCCTGATGGGTGTAAATGGACTAATGATGGTGTAGAATGCCCTGGTCCGCAACGCAAGCATTCCCCCACCCACTCGCCAACATCCGCTCGCAAAACACAAAACCCTCCGTCGCAAACTTCGCCTCGTACGCCATCGTCGAGATCATGCTCTGGGAAGGTCTCGGCGACCTGATCAACCGCTTCCGCAAGCGCGAACTCGGCCTGGATCCGCTGGATGCCCTGCGCGCCCCGAGCATCGCGCACAGACTCCGCATTCCATATACATACCTCTGGTAGAGACACCCCTTGCCTCATCTACTGACATTTCAAGTTCGCCCATGAATCATGATCAATGCTAAGAAATAAAGGTCCCCCGCCCTCCTCTCCAAACCCCTCGACTGGCCCCCAACAATCGACGTCGTCGGCTTCTCCACCCTCCCCGAATCCCCCTACGAACCCCCAAGCGACCTCTCCACCTTCCTCTCATCAGGCCCGCCCCCAATCTACATCGGCTTCGGCTCGATAGTCGTCGACAACCCCTCGCACCTGACAAACCTCGTCTTCTCCGCAATCCGCACAACAGGCGCGCGCGCCCTAGTCTCGCGCGGCTGGGGGAACATCGGCGCGGATGAGCCCCCTTCAGAAGATATACTAATGATCGACAAAGTCCCACACGACTGGCTCTTCCATCGCGTGTCTTGCGTCGTGCACCACGGCGGCGCGGGGACGACGGCCGCAGGCCTCATCCGCGGCCGACCGACGGTTATAGTCCCGTTCTTCGGCGACCAGATGTTCTGGGGGTCCATCGTGTATCGAGCCGGCGCAGGGCCGGCGCCCGTCCCGTACAAGGAACTCAGCGCGGAGAAACTCGCGGACGCTATCAGGGTAGCTCTGAAAGACGAAACACTCAGCAAAGCGGAGGACCTCGGTGCGCAGATGCGCGATGAAGAGGGCGCGCGGAATGCGGTGTGTAGTTTCTATCGACATCTCGATGTCAAATCGTTACAGTGCGATATCTGTCCGGGGCGGCCGGCGGTGTGGTGGGTGAAGCGTTCGAGGACGCCTGTGAAACTCAGTGTCTTTGCGGCCACGGTGCTTGTTGAGACGGGGCTTGTTAGGCCGCATGAGCTTGTGCTGTATGTTCTTGGCGCCTTTCTCTCTTTACTTTTCTTCTAGCTTCTCTCTTCTTTGGGACTCGGTGCTAAAAGAGGGGCGTAGGTACCGCTCAAAGGAATACGATACGAGCCGCGACCCCAGGGGTCCGCTGTCCGCGGGCGCGGAGGTGCTCTACGGTGTCGTGACGGACTTTGTAAGTGCGATGGCGGATGTTCCCAGTGATGTGGCGGACATGTTTCGTGGGCATGGATACCATGGGGGTGGGCATCGCCATGGACATCGGCATCGGCATCTGAAGCATGGCCAGCGCGCGCCGAATCCGGCCTGTGAGTGGAAGAAGAAGCATTTTGCGAAGGCGAAGATGGACTCCGGGGTTGCGTCGGGCGATGCTTCCAGGGCAGGAGGTGAGAAGGGAGAAGGAGATGGTCCGAGGAGGGATAAGCATGAGGAGCGACAAGACGAAGCTAATGAAGGAAGCGAGAGCGAGAGCGAGAGCGAGGGCAAAAGCGGACCTAGTAGCAGACGCAGCAGTGCAGCCTCCAACTCCAACTCTCGCCCCAGCTCCAGCTCCTCCTCCCCCAACCCAGATTCACATTCCGAATCCAGCTACGCCTCCGCCCCCTCGACCCCAAAGACGCAACCACAACCACAATCCCCACCACTAGCCTCCATCGCCGCCGCGATCTCACGCACTCCCACAAACCAAGACCCAGACCTCACCGCCGAATTAAAAACGCTCAGCCTCGAAAATACACTGCAGCGCCAACAGTCCCGCGAGAAATCCGTGCAGGTGCGCGAGGTCCTCACGGACGCCCGGTACCACGTCACGCGGGCGGGGAAACATCTGCTTAACTTAGTGCTGCTCCTCCCGACGGATCTGGCGCTCAGCTTCTCCAAGGGATTCCATAATGCGCCGAAGCTGTATCATGATCCGATGGTGCAGGAGACGCCGACGGTTAGGGGGGTGAGAGGGGGGTTGAGGGCTGCGGGGACGGTGAGTTCCAGTTTTCTTCCCTTTTTACTTTTCGTTTTATGGATGTGGTAGTGTGGCGTTGTGGTGTTTTGGTGTTGCTAATGCTGTATAGGAGTTTACGCAGGAATTCTACCAGGGCGTCACGGGGATCGTGAAGCAGCCGAAATACGGACGGAAAGAGGGCGGGACGAAGGGGATGATCAAGGGCGTTGGCAAAGGTGTTGGAGGTGTTATCCTCAAGCCGGCTGCTGGTATGTCCATCTGTTCTATTAACTTCGATATATGTATAGCTAACTTAAACTGTCTAGGTCTCTGGGGCCTGGTCGGGTATCCACTAGACGGCGTCCACAAATCGCTGCGCAACTCACTGGGCAAGAGCAAGGTAAAAGAGATCCTCGCCTCGCGCATCAGCCAGGGTCTAGGGGAGATGGTCGCCGCCACGCCTGAAGAACGTGCGTCGGTCATCCGGCGCTGGAACGAGATACAGAAGGAGAACGAAGTGCATAATCCATAAACATCACTATTACCGTCACTAATGCATTACGATATACCCATCCTGTTTCTTGTTAGCATGCTTTGAGCCCATTCGAGAGATTACTCACACTGGACTGTAACCTTCCCATCAGCCAGGCTCACTCGCGCGGCATACAATGCCCGTCCACCACGTGGATTCTCGCCGTTCCGGTTCGCATGGAAGAGCAGCTTCGTGCCATCCTCCGAGATATCTGCCCCGCCAGGCCCACTCAGTGGTCCAACATTACTCGGATCCCCAGGTGCAACGACCCGCCCAACCCGGGTATACGGCCCCGCCACCGACGGCGCAGTTGCATACCTCGAGTCATAGTCCGGACTATCAAACATATGCGAAGAGTAGAAAAGGAAGTATGTCCCGTCAGCTTTGACAATAGCCGGGGCCTCAATGAGCGGATCCTCGCTGTCGTCGTGGTCGAGCAGGGTGACTGGCTCTCCGACAGGAGTATACCCGTCCGCTTCAACCTCTTGCAGGACCAGAGGGGTCGGGTGGGACTCGCCGTCGCCGGTATTAAGGGCGCTCCCGTCGATTTTGTACACGACATAGAGTGTTCCGTCATCGTCACGGAACCCGGCTGCGTCGATTGCGCCGCCTTGCTCGAGGGGACAGGCCCAGGGGGTGTCGAGTGGGCTGTAGGGGCCTTCGATTGCGGATGCTGTCGCGACGCCGAGACAGTGGCGTCTGGAATCTTCGCGCGGGGCCGCGGAGTAGTACATTATGTATCGGCCGTCGTCCTGGCAGGTCAGTTACACAATGTACGAAAGTGATGAAGGTGGACGCACTCGCTGAAACACGTCTGGCGCCCAAACCATCGGTTCGTCAGCCACCCACTCGGGGAACGGGCCTGGTAGGGCATCATGACCGTCGAGGAATTCCCAGTTGTTGAAGTTGGACGAGTGCGCGACCTGGACGTTCCGTCCGCCAGACGTCGTTGCGAACGAGTAGAAGCCGTCGTCGGTCTGGATGATGCTGGGGTCTGGAAAGTCCCTATCGAGGACACGAACGGGCTCTGCGAGGGCTAGTCCTGCGACTGCGATGAGAGTAAGTGATGCTGAAGCCATGTTAGCTGTTTGTGATGCACCATCGTATCAATCCTGCAAACACTCACCAAATATATATCTTCATTTCTTTGCTTATTGCTGACAATGTTCAACGTCAGATACAGGTCTGCCAATGTCGAGAAGCAAGGACAGCGCAGTTACACTGCGTCATATCGGCCATCCTCTCCTGAAGCAGCGCAATGCAGCGCGATCGACACCGCAGCGCTCGAGAAGCTGAACGAGTGGATCTGCGGCTCAGGAACAGTATTCCCAACGCTAGACCGAGTCCATCCTAGTGTTTGTTGTTGGCCAACACGAGATTATCCCTCTCATTGGCGCAGCTCGCCAGGGTACACGAGCTGCGCCACAGAGCTGAGCCTCTAACGCAAAAGCAAGTTAGCCGACTCGCAATCGCGTCGTCTTATTAAGGCCCGATCCCGCGCTGCGCTGCCCCTCTCAGCCTCACTCCCCTCTTCCTCTCCTGACGACATCTCTTTCTTCGTCTCTCTCCCTCGCATCATCCCTCATCCTATTTTTATCCCATCAGCATGTCGTACCCGCCACCCAACCCCAACAGCTACCCCTACTCGCAGCCCCCGCCGCCCCAGGGCTACCCCGCCCAGCCTTACCCGCCCGCCTCCTATCCCCAACACCCGAGCCAGCAACACCCAGCGCAACACCCGGGCCAGTACGGTGCTCCTCCCCCCGGCGGAAGCCCTGCACCCCCAGGCAGCGCCGGCGGCTACCCCCCGCACACCCAGCAGCACCCCGCGCACCCGCAACAGCCCTCCCCCTACCAGCAGCAGCAACCGCCCTACGGCCAATACCCGCCGCCGCACCCGCAGCAGCAGCAGTTCCAGCAGCCGCCCTACGGCCAGGGCCCTCCCCCAGGCTGGGGCTCCACCCCGCCTCCCCCAGCCCAGTACGGCACCCCTCCTCCTCCCCACGCCGCCGGATACCCGCCGCCACCACATGGCCAATACCCTCCCCCGCAGCAGGGCCACGGCCACTACCCTCCGGGACCCCCTCCCCCAGGTGGCCCCGGTGGCTACGGCGCCGCTCCAGGCGGATACCCGCCCGCGGCACCTGTCCCCGCACCCCCCTCGCTAGGCTACGACCCTGACCAGCGCGCCTCGGGCGACGCAAGCAAGGAGGCCGATGCGCTCCGCAAGGCAATGAAGGGCTGGGGCACGGACGAGGCGGCGCTGATCAACGTGCTGGCGAAGCCCGACCCGCTGCAGATGGCGCTGATCCGACACACATACATGGAGCGGCACGGGCGGAATCTCGAGAAGGACCTGAAGAGCGAGCTATCGGGTGATCTGGAGCTGGCTCTCATTTCGCTCGCGGCGGGACCGCTCGGCCAGGATATTGCGTACCTGCGTGAGGCGCTCTCGGGGATTGGAACTGACGAGGTCGCCATCAATGATGTGCTGATCGGCCGGTCGAACGCGGATCTCCGCGCCATCAAGTACGGGTACGTGAGCAAGTTCTCCAAGGCGCTCGTCGATGACATCAAGAGCGATCTCTCCGGGAAGACGGAGAAGTTCTTCGTCATGCTGCTGAACGCCGTGCGCCCGGAGCGCGGGACATACTTCGACCAGGCGGCGGTGGACAAGGACGTGCACGAGCTGCACGTCGCGACGACGGCGAAGACGGGCACCGACGAGATCGGCGTCGCGGCCGTGTTCCTGGGCGCGTCCGACGCGAAACTACAGGCCGTCGCGCAGGCGTTCGAGGCCAAGTACCACACCTCGCTCGAGAAGACCATCAAGGATGAGTTCAGCGGACACCTCGAGAAGGCGCTCCTCGCCATCCTGTCGCGGTCCAAGGACCCGCTCAAGTTCGACGTCGAGACGCTGCTGGCGATTGTGCCTGTTGGCGGCGGCGCGCCGGATATCAAGCGGTTGATCTACTGGGTTGTGCGGCTGCATTGGAACCCGCCGTACCTGAAGCAGGTCAAGGATGCGCTGGTGCAGCGGACGGGGAGCGATTTCGGGCGCAGGATCAAGGGCGCAGTGCCGGCTGGTGATTTGCAGAATGCCATTATGAAGGTTTGGGCTTAGATCGAGTATCCTGCTCTACGCTACCTACCTGCTGTGTTGAATGTGTGTGGTTCTACGGCCGTTTGGATTTCAAAGTTTTACCTCTGTACGTGACGTTTAAGGTCTTCTGAAATTGGGATAGGATGGATGATTTGGTAGTTTGTAATGACCTGGTAATGGATTCTTATGTTATGCAGTTCTTATGATTCGAAGTAGAAAAATATCCTCGCGCTTGCTTGCTTGCTTGCTATCTATCATGAATCGTCACGTCGTAGTAGGTGTCGTTACTGTACACATGAACAATCACCGTGTTCTGATCCCCAGTCGCTCAACGTATCTTCGCCCTCGCGCTCGCCTCCCCAGCGACTCGGTACTGCAGGTGCGCATCTCGCCCGTCGGCGTCTTCTCGAGCCCTGTGGCGAATGTGTCTTCCTTGCCATCATGCTCATGCACATGGATGTAGATGGGGATATTGCTGCAGCTGTTGTTCTTCTGTAGGGTCTGCCTGAGTGGAGCATCCTTCTTGCCGGCAGCGACAGCACGCAGATGTAGTGGCAGAGGCAGTGGGGAGGTATGCCGCCGCATCAGGCCACGGACCGCATCGACGAAGCGCTCCTTGACACACGTGCTCCGGCCCCGCTCTTTCGAAATCTCCTTCTCCTTCTCCTTGGGGATATACACCTCCCTCGCTCTCCCTCTCGGGCCTAGAAAGACAAACTCCCGTTCCTGGATCTTCGGAGACCCATCGAAGAGCTCCTCTTCCTCGTCCACGACCTCATCCTCCATTGTCTCTGCTTCAACAGCATACTCCTCAACATCAATCTCATCCTCGTCATCAGTTTCATCCTCGTACTCAACAACCTCCCCGAGGTACCGCTTCATATCCTCCTGCGCCTCCTGGATCGAGCGACGAAGCAGCCGATGGTGTCCGAGGCATCGGCGGAGGTCCGGGTCGCCCGTTGAGGCCTCTTTCCAGAGCTTTTGTTTTGAGAGATCGGCGAGCTTCGTGCACTGGAGACCTGTGGCTGTTTCTTGTTCTTTGTTTTGGCGCGCGATCAGGATCGGTGGGATGCGGGTGTTTGGTTTTGGGGCGTGGGTAAAGGGGCTCATTTTGTTGGAGTGGACTTGGGACGTTTCTTTGTTTGGTATAGGTGGTAGGTAGGTGGGAGGTTCGGTGGTGTAGAGATTGTTCAGAGGAGGTAAGGTAGAGTCTCTTGTGGTAATGGCTCAAGTAGTAGAAGACAACATCTCGTAAACAAGCAGAAGAAGGCAAAAGAATCCCCCCTCCGACAGGGTCTCACCACTTTATACCCCTCGCATACAACACTCGACCTTTCCCACCTTCCAAATCCAGCATAGCGAATCTCAGCTCGCCCATCGGGCCCTCGCCTGGCAAAAACTCAATCCAGCCCTCGACAGCTTATCCGACGAATCAGCACCCCCAACACGCCCTATCAAGGTCGATTGCCACGGCGGAACCACGTCCCGTCGATCTGGGGTACCGTGTTCGAGGCAAACTCTCTTGCGCTCGACATTTCATGGACCCGTCTAGCCAAGTACCATCTGTTTATCGCATGCTTAAGCTCGGGAACAGGGTTGGTGGGTTGGAGCTTGAGTGGCGCGTGGTCTGGGCCCGTAGTGGTGTCATCGACTCGGTTTTGGCCGGCGCGCCGTCTGATTTGCAGGATTAGCCGGCGAGGGGAGACCACATTCCGTGGTTCTGGGGGTCCGCGAGCAACTGGCATTCTGGGGTCCGTGCTGGAGCTCTTTTCCAGGGATGAAAGCTCCGTGGCGAGTCAGTTTATTCGAGTGGTTGTTGCCCGCGGAAAGCCTATCTCCCCGTGGGTTTCGGCTGCCACAGCCTGAGTTTGCGGGAGACTTTGTCGCAGTGTCTCGAAGCTGTGATTGAGTGTTGCGTGATAAGAGCCGATGGTGGATGAAGCCTCTTTTGCGCCTCTTTCGCAAGTGTGAAATGGGTGGTGATATCAATGTTCTACACAACAGCTTCGTTTCCCTAGCTACGGGAGTTCTCCACCATGTGGAATGACATGGAATGTAGCTCTCGGGGTCGTCTGAGGTCTACTTCGGTGATCCAACCACGAGGCATTCCTTTCTGGACGAGTTGGGCAATATGAAATGTATTACAGATAGACGGTTAAGCGCATGTAGAGAACAGAACAGCCAGCGCCAGCCCCAGAGCCACACCCCCCATCCAGGCCTGGACCGCGAGCACCGACGCCGACTCGTCTGCGTTGCCCGATCCAACTCCGCTCGGCCGGTTCTGCTTGACGCCCGTCGCGTTCCCAACCCACGCATTCCAGTTTGTCATATTCCCGGGGCATTCCTTGCCAATGCTCCTCCCCTTCATCTGCGCCAGAAACGCGCCATCCCTCTCCAATGTCACAACCACCTCGCCCGTCCGCTGCCCCATGGCCACCGACCCGTGATACACGCCGCTCCCCGAGCTCGGCACATCCGTCCACTCCACACTCCGGTTGTCGCCCCCGATGCTAACCCTAACGTCCGCCGCGGCCTCCAGCAGCGCAGAGTAAAACACCTTATCCTCCAACACGTCCCCAGGCTCCATCAGCGTCTGATGCTGGGTCTCACTATTCCCCGTCGTCTTCCCATCCGCACACGCATCCGCATGCGAAAGCCGATACCACACACTAAGCACCTCCTCCTCAATCTGCACACTTTCCCTCCCCTCCTCATTAGCAGCCTTAAACTGCGCAATCAAATACGGCAACGTAACCCTCCACCCATCATGCGGCATATCACGCACATAATCAAACGGCGCGCCCGCGTCGCCCAGAATCCCAATCGCCCCCTCAACAAGCGGGCCGATGTAGTGGCTCTCGCCGTAATCGTTCCAGGTCAGGATCTCCACGTACTCTGGGTCCAGCTCGAGCACCTGCTGCCACCGGTCATACCACAGGTCGTCGCCGCGCCACACCCAGTTCTTGTCGAAGCGCTTCAGGTTCGTGTAGAACCAGGGTGAGACCGGCATTATGTAGGGGCGGCCGTTGAGCACGTCCATCCATTCGGTATCTTCCGTCGTGTTCATGCTGTGCGTGCCTTCCGGCCACGCGTCCCAGCTCATTAGCCCGTCGATCGCGGACACGCTCGCTGCGCGCCGCGGGCCGACGGACGTCCAGTCCGGGATGAAGAAGCAGCATCCTCCATCACTATCCGTATCAGTAGCATTCGCCGTCCGATTCGCAACGGTCCTCTTAATATCCGCCCAATCCCCCGCCGCCTGAAACCCCTCAAACGTCGTAACTAGCGCCCTCCCATCCGTGTGCCGGAAATACGCTTCGCGCGGGGTATACTGCGCCAAAATATCCACGACTTTATCCTTCGGCCAGAAGCCGTCGCCCGAGTAATCGAGGGAAAAGAGGAGTTTGAAGTCGAGCTCCTCGGCTGCGGCGAAGGCGTCGGAGAGGGCGCGTGCGGTGTGCGGCATCCCATATCCGGCGTTTAGGGCGAAGGCGTCGATGGATGCGGATTTCGCGAGCTGTATGTCGGTTTTCCAGGTGGTTAGGGTGTAGTTTTTTGTGTTTGCGACCTGGGTTTATTGTTAGTTTGGGTTTTAAGTAGGGTTGAGTTGGGTAGGTTGGGGTAGGGGTAGGGGTAGGGGTAGGGGGTGGGGGTAGATTGCTGCGACGTACCATGAAATGAGCGAAGACGGCTTTAGACTGGGTACACTGAGAGAATAGAGATGAGAGGAGGAGGGCTAGGAGCGGGAGGGAGTGGAGGTGCGTCCATAGTGATGTTGGTGTTGGTGTCCTTGTCCATGTTGATGTCTGGCTGCGAGACATACTGGGGAGAAGGACTTTTTCGAAATACTCAGGGAAACAAAAGAAGAGAGCATTTGGGGAACGTCAACTACTAATACCAAATTCGTTGATGTCTCCTGAACACTCTGCATCTAGGAGCAAACCCTAACAGCTCATATAATATTCTAGGCACTATGGGTCTGGGCTCCAGATGGAAGACCAAGACATGACAAGGCTCGGTAGCCTGAGACAGTACTTTATGTAAATGATATCGGCTGTTCAGAAAGAGATATCTCTAGCACTGGCTTATAGCGGTAGTGGAATGTCCACGGCAGCTGCTGCTGCCGTGGAGACTATTGGGGCGACACATCAGATGCGATATGACATGTACATCCAACTATGATTAAACTTGGAATAAACGTCAAAACTCTGCATTCAAGCAGAACTGTTCCAGAACGCACTCTCCTCTGAGAAAGTTCATTAGTACTACTGAACTCAATATTGTCGATGACCTGCATGCACCGCCTCGGCCAGCTCATTCCCAAGACGTCTTACAGCGTCCAAGTCAAGGCATTCTACTGATAGTCCGATATAGTAGATCCAATGTATAGCTCACGCACAGATAGTACATTTGGATACTACGCATTACGTCGCCCGTTACGCGCCAAACTACCGGTGAAGACAATCTCAACAGACAGCATGCGTCTTGCCCGTCTTCCCCTGAAGCGAGTGCTCCTCTCCACCATAGAACGAGTGCGCATTCGGAAGACTAGTTCCATGCGCGGCGAGGTACCTGTCACATCTTAGCTCAGATCTCCCTTCCTCATCCAAAGCCGTAAGAAGAATAGACACAAGAAGGAGAAGAGGATACGTACCTCGTATACCGCCCAATCATCTCCTCATCCATGTCCTCCAACCACTTCATCGCCATTTTCACATCCTCAATGAGGATCCCACACCGGTGTGCCGTGAAATCTTCTCTGATGACAACCCGCATTAGTTTCAGGTTGTTACTCTTCGGCGCCATCGTATACGCCGGGACGACCCAACCGCGCCGACGCAGAACAGCCGACAGCGCAAACTCGTCAAACAGCCTACTCTCGTCGTCTGGGAGTCTAAAAGCAACAAGCGGAACTCCACCCGAGCCATCTCCCGAATTATCGCTCAGCAGCCGGAACCCGAGGTCTGAGAGGCCGCGGGCGAGCTGCTGCGAGATGGTGACGAGGTTGCGCATGATGGCTGCGTAGCCGTCGCGGCCGAGCCGGATGAGCTGGTAGTACTGCCCGATGATGTGCGCGGCGCCCTTGGAGAAGTTGAGCGTGAATGTTGCCTGCTCGGCGCCGAGGTAGTTGACGTTGAAGATGAGTTCTTTGGGGAGGAATTCTGGGGAGCGCCAGAAGACCCATCCGATGCCGGGGTAGACCTGTCATGATTAGCATCCATTATGCCCGACCGTTTCAGACAAGGTCTGAAGAGAAAGGAGGGTCGGGTACAAGTCCATATTTATGCCCCGAGACATTGATCGAGACAACCCTCTCGAGCCTAAAATCCCACACGCGCTCAGGACAGATAAACGGCGCAACAAACCCCCCACTCGCCGCATCAACGTGAATCGGACAGTCGATCTTCCTCTGCACAAGCAGATCATTAATCGCCTGCACATCCTCGTAATGCCCCGTATACGTTGTCCCCAGGATGGCACAGATCCCAATTGTATTCTCATCGACTAAATCCACCGCCTGCGCCGGATCAATCACGTACCGCTCCTCCGTGCAGTAGACGTACCTCTCCTCGACGTCGAAATACCGGCACGCTTTCTCCCAGCATACCTGGACGGCACTGTTCATGATGAGATTCGGGGACGATGTGTCCTTGCCCGCGTCGCGGCGTTTCTTCTGCCAGCGTTTCTTCATCGCGAGCAGGCCGAGCATGATTGCTTCCGAGGAGCCGACGGTTGATGTGCCCATCGCTCCTTCGGTTGCGTTTTGCTGCTGCTCCTGCTGGTTCTCTTGGTGGTAGTGCGCGTTTGTAGGCGCGTTGAAGAGTCCCGCGATCATGTTCACGCAGCGGGTTTGCATCCGCGCTGTTTGTGGGTATTGTTCGAAGTCGATAAAGTTCTTCCCGATGGCATCAGCCATGAGGGATTGCGCTTCGTTGTCCTGGCCTGTCAGTCATCTCTTCCATCCCTTGAGGGAGAACATACCATATAAGTCGTAACAAAACTCGCCATGCTACAACACACTCCATCAGCACCTCATTCCACCACACATCTATCTACCTCGCATAAATCTCAAGAAAACATACTTAAGCAACGGATTCCCATCAAGACTGAGCTCATCCCTCACAAGCTGATGCGCAACATCAGGCGGCA
Organism: Aspergillus carlsbadensis; assembly: GCA_025688815.1. Classification (NCBI taxonomy): domain Eukaryota; kingdom Fungi; phylum Ascomycota; class Eurotiomycetes; order Eurotiales; family Aspergillaceae; genus Aspergillus; species Aspergillus carlsbadensis. The sequence continues at coordinate 117,464 of MU628184.1, forward strand.
TCCCATGCTGGTTCATCACGTACAGCGGGAGCTCTTCGGCCGCGTACTGCGTCCCGTAGACGCCCGCATACTGCGAGTCCTGCACGGAGACGTCGCGCGTTTCGCGGCGCTCGCGGTGCGACGAGGATTCTTGGGTGACGCGCGAGAGGTTGACCATTTTCTTTCTTGTTTTTCTTGCCTGGGACTTTCTTTCGATTCGTTGGTTTTTATTTGTTACAGGCGTACCTAGTATTGGTGCTTGGGGGAAATGTTACAGGGGATTTAGACGGGACCTCGAGGGACTACGACGCTGGAGTGGTTCGGGTCTGTGGTTGGTGTGGATGACCTCACCATTCCAATCACCGCCTGTCTAGAATATCATGACTCTCAAATACTACTATGCATTAACTCGATAGAAGATCTAGAAAGAATACTCCAGAATATCAATATCCAACCCACACGGAACATCCACCTTCCTCAGCTCGTCGACGTCCACATCATCCGGCGCGAAAACCCTACCAAGCATACTTTATCAGCCACGCCACACGAAACCTACGAACAAACTTCCTGGGGTATCAAAAGCTTACTGCATATAATGAATAGGCGGCATCGTCAACGTCGAGTCAAAGTCATCTGGGATCTCAAGGTTGCGGCCCTTGTATATCTCGCGGATTCTAAGACGTCAATCATCATCAGTTCGCCATTTCCATTACGAATAAGGAGTATTAGAGTTTGGAATATACCGTTCAGCAAACTTCTTCCCATCCCCGAATTCCTCGTGCGCGGGCACAGAGGCGAAGCGGATATCGAAACTCTGGGGTCTGTTAGAAGACATGACACTAATTAGTGGGGAAGTGGCGGCAGACTGACGAGTTCTTTGGTCATCGTAGCTAGCTAAAACTGGCAGGTGGTCAGGCCAGCTATAATTAGGTATGTGTTGGAGTAGGTGGCTCGAAAATGTGGAGGGGTGAGCGGCAGTTTATAGCCCGTGGCGAAGTGGTTGTTCGACGGCTGGGGTTGAGTTACGCTATGGCTCTTGACGCTGAGGCGGAGAAGCTGGGGTGATATCATCAGGGTTCGCGAGACCCTGGTCGAGATGCGGGGCTCTCTGCCACGGTTCGATACTCTGTGGAGGCTCGTCTATCGAGGGGCTTTATTGGCTGGAAAAGCTGCCGTGATCCGTGTTTGGTTGGAGCTCGCTCTTGGGAAGACTCGAGGTTCTAGACCCTGGCTTTCCCGCATACTCCGGATCCGACACATCAGTTGCGAAGCTGGAGAGGATTTTATCCCCGTATATTATACACGGTAACTAGCACCGGCAAATGATATCTATCTAGTGCTCACAGAGACTGAAGTTCCCAGTCTGAAAGCCCTCATTAGCTCGCTCCGATTTTATCCCCCGCTCTTCCATCAGCTCGAGTCTGTACGCCTTGGCCTCCTCCATCGACATACCTCCCTGCTCACCACTCTTCTCACTCCGCCAGTCCTCTCTCTGCGGAGGCACATTCGCCGAAGAAATGATCCTCCGATGCGGATCGACAAGGAACAGCGCAAGGATCTTGCGATGCCCAGGTTTCGAAGAATCAGCCAGCGAAAACGGCGAGACGCGATGCTGCAGTGTATTGGGGAACGTGACAAGACGACCCTCTCGACACTCAACACCGCCAAGTTCCTGCGTGACGCATTGCCCATTCCACCCATCGACATCGTCGGGGAATCCATAGACCTTTTGCAGAAACTGGTGCTCGTCTTGCTCGTAGTTCAGCTCGTCGAAACGGTCCATGCCCCGGTGCCGGAAGGATAGCGTGCTCGAGGTGATGTTCTCGTTGTCGTAGTAGTAGATTGCCGAGGCGGCGATTCGCTCGTTCTACAACTGTTAGCTGCAAACAGCACCTTGGCAGTTACAGTATCTAGAGATGGGGCAGCGGTGTCTTGTCACTCACCAATTGGCCCTCGATATGCCACGTCCCTCCGGCATAATGCGGCTTCTCCGGCGTCAATTCGATATTAGCCAGCTTCACAATCACCTGAAGGTTCTGTCCCGGAAAATGCTCCCGAAGGTCCACCACCTCCTTCTGGTCTTTGATCTCAAAACGCACCGGTGGCTCGGGCTGTATGATCCGGCGACTGGCCATCCATGCCTCGTGCCGCTCATCGAATTCTTTTTCGTCGAAATCCTCAGGTCGGTTGTTGTACGGGTACTCAGGCTCCGGCACGTCTCCCTCGAACTCGACCTCGTGGTATCTGATTCGTTCCCCCCCGAACGGCCGCTCCGTCAAGGATTTCTCCCAAAGCGGGATCGTCCGTGTCAGGATTTTCCCGACGACCTCGTACAGCTCTCGATGCTCGACCGGGTGCGCGTTGTTGATGTACGAGACAATGCGGCATTCCTTGTTCTCGGAGAGTTCCACCTCACACGGCAGCCACTGGAACTTGGTGCTGTATAGTGGCGGGTTGTCGATGCGACGCCAGTACCTTTCTCTCTGATTTGCCTCGTCGACGGAGTTGGCCTCCTCCGCTGGCGGAATCGGGACGAGCTCGCCCTGCCCGACGGTATCCAGGCAGTCATCCAGGCCGATGACGCGATCGGGGAGAACGCGGGTCCGTCCATATACAACCGGGAATAGTGACGGGTGCACCAGATCGACGACGGTATTCTCCGAGCCAGGGTGGTAGTCCCTTTTCTCCTCCGGCACATTCTCCAGCGGCGCAACTGCCCGCTGCAAAGCCGCCCGCAGGTCCTGCGAAATGGCGCCGTCGGACTTGACGACCCCGTCGTCGAAGACCTCGACGAAGCGCGTCGCGGCAAATAACCCTGCTTTCCAGCGTAGCTCTTGCATGATCCAGTTGATCATCCGTTCGGACACGTCCTGGCCGCTCTGGAGGAGCTCGGCGCGCCACTTGGTGGTGATGGTGTCGTCGAACACCTTCTCGTCCCAGCCCGGCTTGTCCGTGATGCTGTTCATGATCCTCATCATGGTGATCTCTCTGGTCGTGAGGGCTCCGCTAGAATTCCAAAAAGAAAAAAAAAAGATTAATCAACGCCAAGTCCCGGATTCTCGCTTGCTAGGCGCTCAACCTTGTTTGTCACTTACTCGAGATACTCCCCCTCAAGCTGTTCCGGATCAAGAGCATTCCGAAACCCATGGAGAGACTGAAACAAAAAATGATCAAATATGTTTCTCTATTGATTGTCGGGTCAGCGGACGGGTGCTACTACAGCCTCACATACTATGCTTGTGCTTGTCCTGGTGGGTATATAGATCACGTACTCGAGCATCAATATTCAGGGGTACGTTGAACCCCGGCATCTCCAATTGGCCCTTGGGACTGCTGGCCGTGCTCATTATTCGCGCCCTGGTGTTTGCGGCGCCCAGGGCGCGCTGGCCGAGTCTCAGGAATGATCGGCAGCGCTGCATATCGTGTATTCGGAGATCGATCGCGATGGTGATCGGATCGTCGGTGTGGATGGTTTATTGATTTGAGCCGCAGGGGAAATTGTAGTAGCGGCATTTCTTGGCGTCTGACTCACAGCGCAGGCCATCGTCGGCACTTTATTCACCAGCACCATATTCGGTAATGGACCATATGGGGTTTCTTAATGGGAATACTCGAGACTGTATGCTAATTTCACCTCGGTATCTGGGTTTTCGAGGCATTTATGGAGCAGCGTATGGTTAAGTTAATGGGCACTGCAATATATATCCTGTCAAGTGAGGTGCCATGCTTCAAGGAAAAAATGGCGAGCACGAAAATATAGCCTTTGGGAGAGAAGGAAGGCTAATTAATACTTTACTCCACTCAATAACTACAGAAAAAAGACACCAAAGTCATACTTTGAGCCGTATAAACGGTTTATGGTACAATATGAGCGAGGATGAACAGTCTCTTCCACGCGATTTCTTTGGAGCTATAGGGATGTGTTACTATCAACATAGCACGCAGCAAAATAGGAGGTAACATCCAATCAGCTCCTATGGCTCAGTTGGTAGAGCGCGTGACTAGTAATCACGAGGTCCGCGGTTCAAATCCGCGTGGGAGCATTTCTTTTTGTTTTTGGTCAATTGTTCTGGCTCCACTTGAGCTTAGCGCTGCTTCAGCTCTCCGCGTTGTCGAGCAATTATTGGTGAAGGACGATGGGTCCGTTTTTATATCGGAAGGCGGTGGATGTGCTCAGAGGCGGAACATGGCCTCAGGCCAGCGACCGACAGCTTCCCATCACGTGCCTGTTGAGAGCTTCGCGCTTGTTGCTCCTTCGACGAACATAAGACAACAACCATACGATGTTGGCTTATATGCCTGACCGACAGCTTGACAGAACGCTTCAGGTGGTGGAACTATGATATACATCCTTGAATCTGTGAGATACGTTTTGAATTGAGCCTGCATCGATCCCTCACTTGTCATCCCTTCCGGACACCCCGGCCTTGCTTTGCAACGCGTGCAGGGCCTTATTGACTTCTCGACCCAAATACAATAATCGCTTGGTCATTAGAAGGTTGATTATTCATATCCTCCACTTTCTTCAGCGTCTTCCCTGCCCGTCCCATGCACCGCACCACCACCAAGCTCGAACGGGCGATTCGTGGCGCCCACTCACCTCTCACCACTGACGGACTCCGCCAACCGCTAGCCCGCATCGCCCCTAGCTGCTTCTCGCTTGGCGCATATCTACACGCAACCCTTTCGCAATCAACATCGCGAGATGCGCACTAGAACAGGAAAGATTCGTCGCCGCGTCGATCTCGGAATGGAAGCGGGGTAGCTCGAGCCCAGAACTTTGCGCGGGCATACGTGCCCCTGGTTCGTTCCATGCATTTAAACTGCCAGCGACCCCTCACTTCCATTACACGAATTTCCCCTCTCTCGTTCGTCAACGTAACGCAAGAGCTCAGAACCTGAAAAACGACTCTACGAGCCATGGCAACCCTCTCGCAGAACCGCATCGAGCCGGGATCCTTCAACACCCCCGTCGGTACGTTCCCCGCAACATGCACATCAACCAACATCGACGCCTACGCCGTCGCAACCGACCTCGTCGACAGACTCAACGCGGCCCTTTCAAGCAAAGATATTGCGAGCATAACGTCGCTCTTCCTCGAAACGGGCTTCTGGCGCGACCACCTCTGCCTAACATGGGACTTCCACACGGCCAAGGGCCGCGAGAATATCGCTGCCCTCCTCGCCTCTGGGACCTTGGTAACGAGTATCGACATTGATCGCAGCACAGCCTTTCGCTCCCCGCAAGTCACAGCCATCGACGCAATCGGCGACGTGATGGGCGTCCAGTCGTTCATCAAGGTTACGACTCCAATCGGGACAGGCCGTGGTCTCATTCGTCTCGCCGAGACTTCCCCCGGGAAATGGTCCATCTACACCCTCTACACAGCCCTCTCCTCGATAACCGGCCACGAGGAGCAAATAAACATCAACCGCCCCTTCGGCGCAACACACGGCGCCGTCCCCGACCGGCGAAACTGGCAAGACAGACGCGACGCAGAACACAACCTCACGGGCCAGGGCAAAGACGACCAACCAGCGGTGGTAATCCTCGGCGCCGGCCAATCCGGCCTGTCGATCGCAGCGCGGCTGAAAATGCTCGGCGTGCGCGCGCTCCTCATCGACGAGGAAGACCGCATCGGCGATAACTGGCGGAAACGATATCACCAGCTCGTCCTGCATGACCCCGTCTGGTTCGACCATATGCCGTACCTGCCCTTCCCGGAGACGTGGCCGATTTTCACGCCGAAGGATAAACTGGCGGGGTTCTTCGAGTGTTATGCGATGCTGTTGGAGTTGAATGTTTGGACTTCGACGCGGTTGAAGGGGTCACGCTGGAGTGAGGAGAAGAAGGAGTGGGAGTTGGAGGTTGTGAGACGGACGGAAGGTGGAGCGAGTGAGAAGCGGGTTCTCCGCCCGAGACATGTTATTCAGGCGACGGGGCACTCGGGGAAGAAGAACCTACCTGAGTTCAAAGGCGTCGAGGCCTTCCAGGGCCGCGCGTGCCATAGTTCGGATTTCCACGGCGCGGAGCCGAATGGCGCTGGTAAAAAGGCAGTTGTGGTGGGCTCGTGCAATTCGGCGCACGATATCGCGCAGGATTACCATGAGAAGGGGTACGATGTGACGATGGTGCAGCGCTCGTCAACGTGCGTCATTTCCTCCGAGGCGGTTGTGAATATCGGGCTCAAGGGGCTGTATGAGGAGAATGGGCCGCTGGTTGACGACTCGGATCTCTTCCTGTACAGCATCCCCAGTGAGCAGTTCAAGGCGCAGCAGAAGCGCATTACAGCGCTGCAGAATGAGCACGACAAGGAGCTGTTGGATGGGCTTGCGAAGGCTGGGTTCAAGGTTGATCGCGGGCCCGACGATGCAGGGCTCTTGATGAAATATTGGCAGCGCGGCGGAGGTTATACCATTGAGGTTGGCGCTGGGCGGCTTATTGTTGAGGGCAAGGTCAAGGTGAAGCAGGGCCAGGAGATTACAGAGGTTACCGCGACTGGACTGCGATTCAACGATGGGTCTGAACTACCAGCAGACGAGATCATCTTTGCGACGGGATACCAGAACATGCAAACGCAGACGAGGCTGATTTTCGGCGACGAGGTTGCAGATCGAGTGGAGAGTGTTTGGGGGCTGGATGAGGAGGGCGAGTTCCGCACCGTCTGGCAGCGGACTGGGCACCCTGGATTCTGGCTCATGGGCGGAAATCTGGCGCTGTGTCGGTATTACTCGCAGTTGCTGGCGCTGCAGATTCTGGGCGTTGAGAGGGGGTTGCAGAAGTGACTGACACATGCCAATGTCAATGTCTCAGACCAACGTCATAGCAGTGCACAGTGCACAGTGCATCCTCCGGACTAGATGAAAAGTAATGAAAGTGGTATCATTCAACCAATCTATCGCTGAAACCTGAGAGCAGAGACGATCCATCCATCTATCTTCATGTATAACCCCACAAAATATACCCATCCCAACGCCCCGATTGGCCACTTAATTAACCCACCCCTCGCGCCGGGCAACCCAGACGCCCATGGTGACAATCAGCGTGTACAGCCCCGCGCCGTCCGCCCCATCGTCGATCGCCAGCGCCCGAAGCTCCCTCTGCCACGCATCCATGCCCCCAACATGCAGTCCCCTCCTTGTCAACTGCGCCAACCACGGCCTGCGCGATGACGTCGTTCCCGAAACACTGAGGACGAACCGCTCGCCCTCGTCGCTCTTCTCTGTGGCTGTGCTCGACGGACTGGGCGGTCGGTTCTCCCACGAGAACACCACCCCCGCATCGTTGTTCCCGACTAACCCGTTCCCCTCAAGGTCCTGCTTGAAGCGGTACTGCCCCGGTGAGGGGGACGTCGCGTTCCAGATTGCGCCGGAGAGCGGGAAGTAGAGTTCTGCTTCGGCCGGTTCGTTGCCCTTGGTTTTGGGTTTTGGAGATGTGTGGATGACCGCGACGACGTCCTCTTCATCGTCTTCGGCTTTTGGTTCTTTAGGAGCTTTCTTGAAGCGGACTTTGCGCTCGCGGTCCTCGTCTTCTCCCGAGCTCTCGTGCTCATGTGACGACTTGCTCTTCCGTCGCGAGGTGCCAGACCCCGATCGCGGTTTCGTTCCGTTCGTAGACCCGTTGCCATTGAGCACCCCATTTCCATTCCCATCCCCATTGCCTGCCCCATTCGACACCCCGGGCTTTTGTTTCCGCCGCAAATGCGCAAACGGCTCACTCTGCACCAGATACATATCCCTCGAATGCGCCTTGCGCGCACCAACGGACTTCCCAAACGTCGAGGGGTGGTAGAGTTCCAGGATCGGAACTGCACGGGGTGCGGCGTTTTGTGATGTTGAGGAGTAATGCAGCTGCTGGATCTGGAGGAGGAGGCGCGAGGAGAGGCGGAGGCATTTGTTCTGCGACTTGGATTTCGGGGGTGGGTGGGCGAGCGGGAAGGTTTGTGGGGGGATTGTTGTTTTGGGGCTGAGGCTTTTTTTAGCTGGAGGTTCTTTGTTGTTGTTGAGGGGAAGGGGAGGGGAGGATGAATAAGGAACGAACCTAGTATGTGAGTGGGAATGCGTCGACTGCCCCGAGTCTGAACCCTCGTGTTTTGAGCGACTCATTGTGTTGGTATTTGTAGTTGGAGCTGTGTGTGGACGTGTATGTGTAGTATGCGTGTCTCCGTCTGCGTCTGTATATTCGGAAACGACTATAGCCGGCGAATCGTGAATAGTATCACCTTTCGACCCAATCGAATCACGCCGGAAATATCGAACAAAGTTCATCCCGGAACCCAGCGGCGGAGGGAGGAACACAAGCTCCCTATATACCCTTGCCCTTGCCCTTGCCCAAAGTTCAGCCCCAGTCAGTAGTCTCCAGTCGGACAGCGAACGAGCGAGCGAGCGAACTACTAGCCCGATCTGGAGCTCGAGTCGCACAGCTAAGCCAACCCAAAGGCCCAGTCCCAGTCCCGGATGCCCGGCGATTGAGTGGGCGAGCCTTAGCTCCGGATCAGTATCGCCGGCAAGGCGCAGCACAATTCGGTCACAAGTCGAGGTCCACACTGCACTGGTCTGACAGACATAGGCAGTCCACTGGGTGCGTGCCCCGGCCGCCAAAATTCAGCCTTACGGGAAGGAGACGGGCGAGCCAATTGGTATTTGGTATTGTGCTGATGGGTCGGGGTAAGCTTGCTCTTTTGAGTTGAGTGCCCAGTGCGGTGCGTGCTCGAGAATAATGACATCGCCAGGCACTTTGAGGCCGAGTCTCCATCGCATATTTAAATGCGACCGACAGACAGTAGTCCATCGTGAAGAAAATGGGAGCCTGCACACCGGGCTAGGCCGCGAAGTTTTCTTTACGAGTGAACGAACGGGGAACGAGCGAGACGAAACGAGGATCCTATCCGAGTCCGAGTCCTAGCCTTCCCCCCTCCTCCAGCTGCGTCCTGCAGGAGGGAGGAGCCCACATGGATAGTTGTTGTTGACTCCGCTCATGAACCGTCCGTCACACTTACCCGTGACTCCTGCGGTGACGGCCACGGAGTCCGGGCGAACGCCAGATTCCGGCCCCGATTCCAGTAATTCCCAACCCAGACCATTCCTTACGGAGCAAGCAATCACGACGATCCGACCACCGAACCGCCCTCGTCGCCCTGATGTGTCAGCGGACTTTTCATCCAACTGCTTCAAAAGGGAAGGCGTGTCGTAGGCCAACGGGTCCTCCTAAAGGTTAACTAACGGGTTAGCACGGTGTTTGAAAGTGTGACCGCTAACGCACTTCGCGGTGGAGGGCCTCATGGGGTCACCACTCACGACTCACGGGAGACTCGTATTCGTGTTCTCTATTGGCTTTTGTTGCGGATGGCGATGATTGGGTGGCTCGTTATTCTGCGCCGAGCAGCTGCCAGCAAGCTCGAGCTTGTTCTGGCGAAGGCGTCGCTTTCGCTTTCGGATTGCTCGTTTTCGCTTCCAGATTCTGCATGTGGGACCGCGACTGCCAGTTGTTTGGGCCCTTTCTTTTTCGTTGCCTGCCACCTGCTTCTGCAGGGTCAAGGGATACGAGTACGACCGAGTACGATCATGGATGCGACCGATGAGGGTTCGCTGGCAGGCACGAACCGTCGATTTGGCTTCAGCCTACGATGGATCCTGGGAGGTCCCATACTCCCAGGGAAGAGTAAGACACAGGAGTTTCCGTTAGATTGAACAAAGAGTGGAAATTAGAATTGATGGATCGCCTGAGGCTGAACCAGGTGGCAGAACCATCCATCCATCGGCCAGAGCGGAGTGGGTATCGAGCAAGAACTACTAAAAATAAAAATATCACCAGAGAAATCAGAACACAAATCGAGAAATCCCTTCGTAAGTTTGTCAGGAACAGCATGCCGGTCAGCACTGAAACACGACCAAATCCAGGACTTGACCATCTCTGTCAGACTGGAGCATGCTTGACGGCACGGCTGACACAGCCATCACAGCGATCTTCACAGGCCGCTGGGGTTAATCTGGTCCGTCTGCTGAGTGGCTGACGGGGATAGCGACCACCGCGCATCTACTGGCCGTAAGCACACGTGCTTGCCCGCCCACCTGTCCGACAAGGGCTGGACCTCAACGCCGCGACGGCGCGCAGCATCGCAAACCCGGTCGCAGGCGGCCCGGGCCTCGAGCAACAGACCCTCGGGTGCATCGTCCAGCTCCTTGTGCCCGTACTCGCCTTCCTTGTAGTGAAGATCCAGCACGAACGCAAGACGCTGCAGCTTGGGAAGGAAATCTTTCGACTCGAATGTTGTCACCCATTCCTCCCATCGCTTGGACTGCACGAGCGACGCGGGGCCGCGGAGATGCAGCGTGGTTACATTCGGCGGGAGCCAGGTGAAGAGTGCGGGGAGGGATTCTTCCTTTTGGAAGATGTCGCCGACGGTGAGGTGCAGGGTTTCGAGGTTTTTCATTTCCTTGAGGACATTGCCGAAGAAACCTTCGTGCAGCCAGCGGGGATCGGGTGGGTTCGAGGTTGAGCGAAGAGTGAGAGAGGTCAAGTTCTGCACGACATGCGGAAGAGCCAGCGACATGCGCTGGAACGTGTCGATGGCGTCGTTTTCGATGATTTCGAGCGTGCGAGTACGGATCTCCTCGCCCTCTATGGGAAGATTCTCCGGCTCGAGCTTGAATTGACTCATGTCATGCTCGCCCTCGGGATACTTCTTCGCCATCCACTCGAGCGCAAGCGAGGTCATCATGATCAGCTGGATACCGCTATCCCCGATGTATTCCTTCTTCTTCTCGCCGCGCTCGATCGCCTCATGATACGCACGGTTCAACTCATCAGAAGTCGGCCCTTCAAACCGCAACTCCGACGCAAAGTACAGAACCAAATGCGCGACTCTTCCTTGCAGGATGTGCGGGCTCTTCGTGACCTCTCCACAGGGTCCCGATAGCTGCAATTTCTCAAGCGGCCAGTGGATCGGCATCAGTTTGTCGTTGAGTTCCTCGTTGAATCCGCTATCCATGGTCAGATCGCGAACGCTGGTGAAGTGTTTCCCGAGAATGCCCCATTCCGTGTCGGAGGGCGGGTCTTCGCCGATCGTGAGGATCGTAGTGTCTTTGGGAAGGGTCTTTAGTTGCTCGAGGAGAGGCTCTGTGTGCTCTGGGATATCTTCGCTGTCGACGTGGGGTCCCTGGACCGTCACCTTGAAGGGACCGACCGGCGGTGTTGCTGGTGTTAGTGTTTGGATGCGACGTGTGGGCGGGATCCGCTGGCGGAGCGGGAGCCGAATGGCGGGGAGTGCGATGCGGGGGGTGAGGCGGATCTAGAACAGAGATCAGCTTTCGATTTTGGATTCTCGTCGAGTCTGCTTACCATGTTTCCAAGCCCGTGTCGGCGTCCCTTAGAGTTGCAACTTGAAGAGCGCCGGCCGTGTTGACATCCCGTCTTACACAGTCCAAATCAAGGGTGTTTGCGCCGTTTGGCTCAGTGACTCATCCATGGTTCTGCGCCGCAGCGCCAGGGTCCCCCGTCGCCTTGTGCAAAAGAAAACTCCACAAAGCCCCGCGGAGAAAAAAAAACTTTCAATGTGGCTGAGTGGCTTACTTTTTAGTCCCAGGTACAAATTCCCAGCCTCTGACACTCCCAGCCTCCAGGTTCTTAGACCTTCTTTATCGATACATAAGTCTTGGCCCAATCACCGCAGACTCCCATACATACCACAAGCAACATGTCAGGGCCACGCCAATTTGGAAGCAGCACGGGGAAGAGAGCTGAAGGGTCGACGGCACTCGCAGAGGGCAGGCGCATCTACGTTGGCAACATGCCCTACCAAGCCAAAGAATAGAGCATAACACAGTTTTTCCACGATGAGGGGCATGCCCTGTATGCAACTCCTAGCATCCTACCGTACGGATTGCACTAACCGATGTCAGCACCGCAATCGACATCTCAATCGACCCCTTTACTGGTCGGAACCCATCATACTGCTTCGTGGAATTCAACGAAAAAGCACAAGCAGACCGCGCAATGCAGGAACTCAACGGCCGAATGTTCATGGGCCGGCCACTCAAAAATCAACGTCTGCGTGCCCAAGAGCAACCGACCCGGAGATCGGTGGGAGAAGAAGACTAATTTTGCATTCGACCGGTGGGAACGGAAAGACGCCTCGCAGCATTATAGAGGGTACTCGGATACCGGGCGCCGTCTGCACGTTTCTGGACTGCCCAAGCCTTCGACGCAGGTGTACATGAACCAGAAGATCGGCGAGTTTTTGAAAGATTATGCCGTGTATGCTGCGTTCCCCTCCTCTCTCTTGGAAACGCTTTTCCGAATGCTGCTAACACCCACAACAGCGAAGCCATAAGCAAGACCATCTGCCCGCACTGCGGGAATAGCCGTGCCCCGGAGTCTCCGCACTACTGCTATGTGGATTTCGCTAGTGCCGAGCAGGCGGAGGCGGCGAGAACGGCTCTGGACGGCGCCGTTGGTCCCTGGGGAACTGTTTTGAAGTTGAGCAAGTCCAATAGGGACTGGGAGGCGAGAGCGGACCCGCGCAAGACTCTCCCCGAAGGAACAATGTCTTGGAGAAGGCCCGCGGAGGATCGATAGATTTACGTGCCGTGTTCGGTACTTGCTAAACGTTTAATAGAGCCAATTTACGACGCTGGATTGTCTTGCTAGAAAGGACCAGACTTGCTACATCTTGATTAATGCGCCTAGTCCGTGATTATACGATCTGTGTGCAGGCCCCAGTGACTACTGTTTTGCTGATTGGGAATCGCAAACCACGTTGGTGAGGTGTGCATGTACTTGTGATGGTATGTTTCTCCATTTCATAAATCCATCTTGCTTCCAAAGTTATACACCAAATCATCCAAATCATCCATATCATACAAAATCTCCAAAATCTCTAAGATGTCAAACCTACCCCATTCTAAAAAGCAAGATACCCCACAACCCCGCCAATAAGCGGAAACAATCCACGCACCGCATTCAAAAACGTCCACTTATGGAACAAATCCTCCGTCTCCTCCGCCGCCTCATCAGTAGGCACCCACCCCTTCGCACCCGCGCGCTCAAGCAGCTGCGCATTCGTCCCACTCATGGCAGCAAGCGTCCACGGCACAATCGCAACGATCAACGCCGCAGCGGCACTATACAAGGCTGTCGCGTTCCTGGGCGCAAGGACGGCGAGCGGCGTCGTCGATTCGCGGACGGACCATGCCAGGTATGCGAATGAGGCGGCGGTGATGAGTGCGATGGGTGGGTTTTGGGCTTTGCCTGTGTTGTACATCTCGCGCCATTGTTTGACGATTAGCGGGATCGGGGCGCCGTGGTCGTGGTGTGAGGCTAGGAGGGCGGGGACTGAGACGAGGCTGTAGCCGGCGATGTTGCCTGGATTTAATTGTGAGTTGTTGTTTTCATTGGCGCAAGAATTAAGCATCTTGGGATGAGTCTAGTAGTGCAACGTACCGGCTAACCAACCGGCGCCGGTTAAGCCGACGGCTTGGGCGACGCGGATGCCCGTGGGGAATTTGTTCATTTTGGGCTTTTTGGGTCAATTGAAATTAATTGAAGAGACGAGTTGTTTCTTAAACGAGGACAGAGACCAAAGAGAAGTCTTTTCAAGAAAAAAAAGGACATGGTATGGGTTGCTCGGTGGGTCTGTGACGTACCTTTTATAAGGTGACATCATTGACCCTCTCTTTATACTAATGCTGGACAGTCAAAGGGAGGCCATGTCTCTGTTAGCTTGCAGCTGAAGAGCTTGTATTTCTTGTAGTTTGTAGTGGCTTGTTCGTCAAACTGCAGCAAGACTTGTTGGATCTATCCACTGGGGGACTGGCGGTTGCAGAGCAACCGAGCTCGACACGTTGGGAATGCTGAGACTCCATACTATCTACTAGGTGAAAACCACTTTAAAGACATACGGATTCACAAATTATGTATTGTTACTGGTTGTCGAGGTGCCCGGGGTCATATTACTCCTGTAGGACAGCTTCAATATTTCAATGACAACCGCGCCCCGCGTCAACCGCCAGGGTCCTACATACAGCGATTGGTTGATAGCTTCACGTTCATTTCACTCCTGCAGAGGCCGTCTCATCGAACTAATGCAGCCCTACAGTGACCAAATGCTGAGATATCGTGATATCTGCAGCTTCTGGACTTTGACCTCTGCTTCCTATTTAGGTTTCGCTACTCCTCCGATTCTCATGTATCTAACCTAGTCATTCGCTCAGCAGCTCAAGGAATCAGACCATTATCCACTTCCAATTCCTCCTCTGCTTATTCAATAACCTTCGACATTCCTCCCCTCTCTCCTGGTAGTTCATAGCTTTGATGGTACTTTTTGTAGGAGCCGCCCCCAAACTCCGAAACGGGAAATATCGGCGTTTTCGGTCGAGCACACATCCGACTCCGACCCCAACACCGAGACGGATGAAAAGGCAAGGAACCTCCGACGGTCAACGGGGCAACATGCTGACATGGAGATTGCCAGATGGGGTATGAACGCCCCGGAGGCTTCCCACCGAGCCCGGCTTTATTCCATTTCCTTTTTGGTATCGAGCTGTGCCCTAACTCTAGGGAACTAACTCCCCCATTATTGCCACGAACATGAATCCTGACAAGGTCTCCCAACTGAGCTGTGCGTTTAACCCTAAATTCTCACCAAGCTACCATTGGAGACTGTCCGCGGAATTTCCGGCTCCAATTAGTTCGCTGGCGTCTAGGTCTCCTGTTGTTCGCTCATCTGCTAGCTGCGAACAGTTATCTCTTGCTTACGGCTCGCCTTGGCTATCCTAAAAGTATAGACTCTGCCTCCATCCATTGTGACAAGGGCACATCATTTAGCCCCTATCAGTCAAGACCGGATATCTCTAGAAAGATAACTTGGTCAAAAATCTAAACTAAGCTTCATAGTTGACGAGTGGTGCGGTACTGGAGACAGGCGACCTATGGTAAATTCAGCTCAAGGCTGTGCCTACTAATGGAAGACTGCTGTAAGCGCAGAGTGGTAAAGCTCAAAGCCAGTTCCAGGCTCAGAGCAAGTCAACAACATCTCCACGCTCGAGAAGCTCTCAATAAGCAACCAATTAAAAATGCAAGAATAATCGTGCCGCGGTTAAGCTTAATTGAAAATCTTATGGCAACGGTGGCCAACCAGAACAAGCGAAAGACGCGTGGCCAGTGCATCTTCTCCAATCTCTAAGCGGGGTTGTATGCTGCGCCCGGCCTTCGTCTGTTTTATCTGTCTTCAAAGCTATCTTCTAATCCTAAATTCGAGGAGAAAAAACATCTCCAGCTGTCTCGAACTGTTATTGATATAAGTCTCACCATAAAGCGCGTCGTCACAACATGGGTACCTCACTCTCATCCCTGAGCATTCCACTCGGTCTGCTCGTCATCTACATCATCAACCGACTCCTCTCCAAAAATTCCAGCCTACCACTCCCTCCAGGTCCAAAACCAAAGCCCCTCATCGGAAATCTGCGAGATCTTCCCCCGCCAGGACAGCAAGACTGGGTACACTGGGGCAAATTCAAAGACCGATACGGACCCATCAGTTCGATCACGATCTTCGGCCAGACGATCGTCATACTCAATGACTCGCGCATCGCCTTTGATCTTTTGGAGAAGCGGTCGGGTATCTATTCCTCTCGGCCGAAGATGGTTTTTGCGGGTGAAATGTAGTTCTTCTCGTACATGCACAATCCAGAAGCACACCTTCGGTTAACGTGACGTGAACAGGGTCGGCTGGGAGCATATCCTCGCAATGCAGACGTACTCTGATACCTTCCGGGCCTACCGCAAGGCCATGCATCGTGTGCTAGGAACGAAGAATGTTATTTCGCAGTTTAATGAGCTGCAAGATGTTGAAGTTCGACGGTTCTTGCTGCGTGTGCTCGACAAGCCTGAAGATCTGGTTCAGCATATCAGAACGTGAGTCTCGCTGTACGCCCTCGATACGAACCCTCCTCTAATGGAGTAGTGAAACCGGCGCCGTGATTCTGAAGATCGCATATGGGTACGATATCGATCCTCACGGTCCAGACCCGCTCGTCGCGCTCGCCAACGAGGCCCTTGAGAATTTCTCTGTTGCTGCGACGCCGGGGGCTTGGATGGTTGATACTATTCCATTCTGTTCGTACTCTCTACCATCAATGATGTGCGCTCTAATGGAATGAAGTGAAATATCTACCAAATTGGTTTCCCGGCGCAGGCTTTAAGCGAACTGCTGCTACATGGAGAAAGAACCTGCTCACTACAATTGAAAAGCCCTACCGACTTGTTCTCGAGCAGATGAAGGAAGGGAAATATCCAGATTCATACCTCTCAAACCTCCTCGAAGAGGCACAAGGTCGCACCCTCACGGCAGAGGAAGAGCAAGTGATTAAATGGACAGCGGGCTCTCTGTACACTGGTGGCGCAGATACGGTACGCACTCATTCATCCACTGAACCTAGTCGCATCGGAGCACTGATATGCACCAGACCGTCTCAACCCTCTCCTGCTTCTTCCTCGCAATGGTACTACATCCAGAAGTCCAGCAAAAGGCGCAAGAGGAACTAGACCGCGTCGTCGGACCAAACAAGCTCCCAAGCTTCGAAGACCGTCCTAACCTCCCATACATCGACGCGATCGTCAAGGAATCGCTCCGCTGGCATCCCGTAGCGCCAATGGGGATCCCGCACATGTGCACCGAGGATGATGTCTACGAGGGATACTGTATTCCGAAGGGGTCGCTGATTATGCCGAATATATGGTACGGATCGCCAATTTCTTCTGGCCATAGCTCGCGCCACTGAATCGCTAATCATTCGATAGGGAATTCACGCACGACACAGAAACCTATAAGGACCCCGAAACATTCAACCCCTCGCGCTTCCTATCCCCAACCCCCGAATTGGACCCACACACCCTCTCCTTCGGTTTCGGGCGGCGTATCTGTCCTGGCCGGTTACTCGCGGATTCGACCGTCTTTATGACGGTTGCAAAGTCACTTGCTGTTTTTGATTTTCGGCCTCATGGTGAGGGGAGTGTGCAGAAGGGGTTCTTGCCTGGTGTCATTAGTCACCCGGTGCCGTTTACTCTAAGGATTACGCCGCGGAGTGAGGTTGCTGAAGGGCTTGTGAGGGCTGTTGGGAGGGAGATTCCGTGGGGTCAGGGGGACAAAAGTGCGATTGAGAGGGTAGATGTTGGGTTTTAGGATGAGTGCTTGGGAAGTGGCCACAAGGATGGAAAGGTTTGGGGATTTCCCATACTATGGTATTAAGCATCTTCAGAACATATGTTGTCCTTAAAAAAGTTCTCACAGAATATATTCCCTATATAATCACAACAAACCATATTCTTATTCTAAGGAATAACGACCAGAGTAAACAACATTTTGGCGCTGGCCTCTAATATCAAGGGCTCGGACTGGAAAGAGACTGCATTGTAATTTGTTACTCATTGTCCAATAGTCGACATCGGGGGAAACAGAGGCTTGTCCTGGCGAGGTTAGGATGAAGATTTCTGTCTCGGAAAATGCAAAAAAAGTAAACAGGCAGAATATGCTATTTCTGATACCCTGACTATCAGCAGTGTTTCCCCGCCAACGCAGCAGGGCAAGCATCCTTGTCAACTTGCGAAGAGAAGGGGCGGGGGAGAGGTGGTGACGGTGATTCAGACGAGCTTCTTTCAGACTACTCAATCGGGAACAGATTTATGCTATTGAAATAATAAAGAGGAGTAAAGCCGCAGGAACATTAATATTCTGCGGATTCGTGTTCGATGTGGAACAAGTGCTGTGTCAAGCGGCCTCGAAGCAGAGAAAAGTAATGTCAGCGAAGAGAAAGAGTTAAAGCTCGGGAATTACGTAGAACTCTGGACAAATTCTCGGTCGAATGCACCTAACAAGCTTGGCGAGGCACATTGATAGGTTCGTAATCCCTGCGCAAGGCACACTCGGGTGGTGCGTGCTGTGCCAGGGGCTTAGGGGTTATCTTCTCAGCCTCGCGAGCGAAAATTTTCATCTGCCCCAACATCTCACAACTTGAAGCCTGACGATTGATACACGAGAAATCCACAGCAGTATCTATGATGGCGGACCCTCTCTCGATCATTGGAACAGCAGGTGCGCTGGCAAACATCATCCAACTCGCGACCCAGACGATAACCGCAATCCACGAGCTGCAAAGCGACTGGAAGGATGCAGACCTCGCATTCCTAAGTCTAACAGGTCAACTATCCTCGCTGCGTCTTGCATTGACCAAGATCGAGGAATGGATGGCGCTTGAGGCCGGAGCTCATTATCAGCTCGTCATGGACCTGGATGATTCGATCAAATGCTGCAAGATTCTACTCATGAAGCTCCAAGAGCTGGTGAGCAGCCTAAACCAGAAACAAAGCAGCGCGCTCAACTTCCACAGCAAACTCAAGTTGGTCTTGGGAAAGAAAAGTATCGATGATATCCAGATATCTACTGGAACACCAGACGAATGCGCTTAACCTGCTTTTGACCGCGTGCAACTGGTATGTATCTTCCGATATCGACCCGAGACGATGGTCTTATACTGACTGGTGGATCTTAGTAAAACGGGCACAGAGCAGAAGGCCTTGCTCGAAAGATCCAGTAGCCAGAAAGTCCTGCGCCAAACACACCTTGACTCGGCTTCATTGATCGCGCAATATGACACAAGCTCTATTGCGTCACAGCTGACCGATACTCTGTCGAAATTGTCCTTGGTATTTTCATTTGACCGCACGCTCTTTACTTCGAACGTATATGAGCGGTTCTTTCGAGGGCTCACGAAGAGGAATCTCGAAATTTCACAAACCCGTGTTTCACCAACTGAACAGAGACTAGAGGTGGGAAATGAATGGGAGCTATATAAGCAAGGGCTACTATTTATTGGTGGTGAGTATAGCGGGATTGCTGGTGTCCTAGATGAGGTAGCCGACACTTGGAAAGACGAACCACTCGACCTCCGCCTCAAATTTCAACAAATGGCCGTGTATAGGTCTGTTATTCTCAGCATGAAAGCTATCCTGACTGCCCTCAATCTTGGTGGTATCAGATTTCAGTCTGACATCAATATGGATCACTCTGCCTTCTTACTACGATACGTGGATGATATGGTCCCAACGAAGCTTCTGGATGAGCGTGTCGGAGAGGTAGTACGCTCACTGTGGCACGACCCATGCACGAAGACGGTTCGCCAGTCTCCTCGTGACTTTGGTATAACCGATCTGACACTCTAGTATGTACCCTTGCAACTGAAGCGCCATGACTCAGCTTTATTGACGGAAGCAGTCTTCTGGACGAGCATAATCGCATCTTCTCCCGAGAATACAGACCAACCAGCCAGGATATGCAAGCCGTGCAACACAGGACGCCTGCAACGATGGAGGTGCATGTCTGGTACAAAGTACATCGAGACGCCCTAGAACCAGTAAACAGAAAACGCATGATAGTGGGCTTTCAAGTCCGAGACGTGACGCTTCGCTTTCGGTCAAACAGGCCGTACTGCTTCAAGGCCATCACGACGATCCTCCTGCCCGTGGATCTTGCCGGCTACGATAATATTATTGTAGAAGAAGAGCCTCGGTGGACAGCGCTACTCCACTCCATCTCGGATTTGAGGACAGCGTTGCAATCCGCCTGGTTCCCAAGGGACAAGATTATTGGGATGCTTCTGAGACGACCCGCTGACCTCGACACTAGACTCACAGCTCATCGGTTTGCTGATTACTATCCAGGATATACGGGGGTCGATGAGCCAGATATGGTCGAGGCTGCGGTCTCATGTGATCTGATGAAGCTGCCCTTTCAACCATATATTGCGACAGTGATTAAGGAGGGCGAGTGGTTTCCAGAACTCCCATGTGTGGACCGCCTGATTGCCCTCTCTGAACTCCTTTGGTTGGGGCGATTTAGCATTGACAGCGGTCAAGGCGAGGCTAAAGACGATTAACCTAAGCCACCTTATTGGAGGTGATTCATTTCGGCCATTAACCGACCACAGGTGCTGTTTAAATCAGGGATTACGCCACTGATTAAGGCTGATGAAGTGCTTGTGAGAGTTGCTGAGGTAGATTTCATGGAAGGAGGGAAATAGAGGGTGATTAAGACTGCGGATGTTGGAATCTGGGGGAGAAGCTTGCGAAATGGGATGAGGAAGGATGAGGAAGGGTTTCCAGTTGTGTTGAGATGTTGGTTTCCTTGAAAAATCCTTTATACTACTAGACTCTTGCAAATTTTCTTTTTGACTATACTAATTAATTAAAGAGCATCAATAGGGACCACGTTCTGACCTCGTGAATCCTGTAAGCCCACAATATGAGCACAATGGGTCTCCTAGTCATATCTAGACGATAAAGAGCTGTGGCAACTTGAAAAACCGGGCAAAAGCAGACTTCTACGTGTCGGAGCCCTCGGCATCTATCTTGCCCTTAGCCACGGGGGCTTTAGCTTTGCCGCCAGACAATTGGTAGCACTCCTGCAGGGACGAATGGGGCGTAGGTTCAGGTTTCATGTTTGTCTACATAGCAGCCCGGTTGTCTGGTAGCGAACCCCGTAAGCCATATCTGTGGGCGCGAGTCACTGTGGTGGATCAACTTGTATAGTTTTGTCTTTGGCGGAGGCTTATCGTAATTGTCTATTTACTCTTCAGAATGTCAGGCACTCATTAAAGTAGATCGCCGAGTCTTAGAAAGGTTAACCCGGCGATTGGTGTTTCGTCTAACTATCCGTAAATACAATCATGACTATAGATACCCACCCATTTTATTCTTCAACCCTGCTGAAATCAAAATCTATAAAGGTCACATGCCCACTTGCATTTCCAAGGGCCACTGTATTGCCATGGACACTTGCTGATGCCGGTCTCGCCTCCAAGTAAATTTCAGACTTGGGTGGCCGAACTTCAGGTGGGATGTAGAGCATCCTCGTCCCGTTCGGGCTGAGAATCCACCTGCAGTCCTTTGAGATGAATACCATGTGTCTCGTCATGGGTGAGGTTTGCGTAACGAAAGTGCGTCCAGTAGACTGATCTCCCACTGTTGTATAAGGCGCGGCGGCATCAAACATGATGAAATTCTCGTCGGTGCAGAAGGCCACCTGGCCTACGATCTGGCCTGTGTTGCAAGTCCACCTCTTCTCCAAGCGAAGTGAGTTGGTGTCTCTTAATTCCACCACCATACCATCGAGGCCGTGTCGTATCCCTACAGCCAGCTTGCTGCCGTTTTTTGAGAACTTTGCGATAATCACCTGTTCGCCTGCTATACGTGTGGAGGCAAGGCTCTGGCCACTCTTGGTATCTACTACATGTAGCATAGAGGGGTGTTTGTTGTACCCTACCAGTTTTGACCCGTCTTCAGAGCAAGTTAGCCACGTATCAACCCGCAAGATCTTCGTCGTGTACGCGTGACTCAGTCGGCCCGATTGCATGCTCCACGCTTTGAGAGAACGGCCCACGAGAGCAAAGAGCTGTTTAGAACCAGAAAATGCCACAAAGAGCTCTCCCAAACAGGGGAATCCGTCTTCAGTAGCTGTCACTAATTCTGTTTGCACCACCTTCCTTTTTGACGCATTCCAAATCGAGACGTGACAGCCGTAGTCGGGGCTCGAGGATACCATAGTCCCACAGGGAGAGAATACCACCAAATCAGACGCATTTTCATTATAAGCCCTTTCATGGGATGAGGAGACTAAACCCGCTCGCACGTCATAGACTTTGATCAATCCACCGATGGTTCTGATGGCGAGTTTCAATCCATCTGGCGAGAAGACCATGCTGACGCCCGTATCGTTCTCGACGATGGGATTTACCTCGTCAGTATCAAAATTCCACAAGTATGTCTTGGAGTCGGAGGCAATCGCTAGTGTGTTTCCCCGTGGTGAGAAAGCCAGGCAATTGATGCCTTGGGAATCGGAACAATCGAGCTTTTTGTCAGGGAGGTTTGCGTTGACATCTATGACTGATACTCGTGGCCCTGCCAGACAAACCGCGATCTTTGACCCGTCTGCGGAAAAGTCACCGACTGCAAGAAATCTGATGTCCTCGTAGTCTTTGAGGAAGATCCTTGGTATTTTACCATTATCCAGGCTGCAAACTTCCAGTCGAATTGTACGTCTTGAGTTTTTACCTGGTTCAGTGTCGGTAGACAATGGCGCTTTCTTTCCATCCATAAGTATTTCACCAATTAGTGCCATTCGCCTTCCATCAAGTGAGAAAAATATCGGACTGTCTGCGTGTAGCCAATAACAGCCTCGGCGAAGCACCTTCCTACTGTCTATATCATAGACTAAAAAGTCGTCGAAGCCAGGGAAGTACGCGTTTCTGATTCGATAGCTGGTTGGACGCGCTTCTCGTAGGACCACCAGTCTAGGCCCATTTCCTGAGGCTGACTCGACGAATCTGGGGTTGCCAGGACAAGGAATTCTGGTAGTCTGCTCTGTACGTAGATTTCGAACGACTAATTGACCTTCAGCAGCAAAAATCTGTTCATGATTTGAGAGAAACACAGCAGGCCACTGGTGCTTGGTATTCAAAATGCTCAACGTCTGACCAGACGTAACATCCCAAATTTGGGGGCCGCACACAAGCTTGGTGCCATCTGGCGAAAATAATAGTCGTCCGGAAAGCCTTGTGTCAAAGGTGGGATCGAATGTCTGCTCCAGAGCGCTCCAATTCTCCGTTACATTCGGCAACCGAGTAATCCATTTCGGAACACAATCTTGGAATGCCTTGCGTATGAGACTGTTGTTTGGGGAGAAGATAAGTGCTGAAGAATAAGCCTGTAAGGGCGCTTCTTCAATGGCCGAGAAATTATAGAGTAGGAATCGCTTCGCGTCATAGAGAAACGCTGAGATCTGCTTTCCTCTGGTTGTCTGTAGAAACTCGATCAGTTTGCCCTCTTCTTAGGGAGCTTTCTCACTCACCGAAATCACTAGACCCTGTAATTTCTGGATGTAACTAGTAGCTTTGTGAAGAGATTCCAAAAGGCTCAGTGCCTCGATCCAATGGAGAAAGTATTTTTTCAAGAATTGATGGACTTTGTCCCGGTCACAAATAACACCGTCTGCTTCGACTAGATGGTTGACCCAATAGAGACAGGCATATCGGAGATCTCCTGGGACATTCTTGCCCACCACCTCCGGAGCGATTTCCGCTGCTAGTACCCCAGGGGAGTTGAGCCCGCAGATATCCTGTGTAAGTCCTGGTAGTTCTCCCATTCGCTCAAGGCATTGATTTGCTAAGGAAAGGTGCCGTTTCTTT
Source organism: Aspergillus carlsbadensis (assembly GCA_025688815.1). Taxonomy (NCBI): domain Eukaryota; kingdom Fungi; phylum Ascomycota; class Eurotiomycetes; order Eurotiales; family Aspergillaceae; genus Aspergillus; species Aspergillus carlsbadensis. The sequence goes on from MU628184.1 coordinate 140,678, forward strand.
TCGTCTATCCGAAAGTCCGCATGTGTCGTGCTCTCGGTAAGAAAGTCCCGAAATGAGAGATGGAGAAGCCTAATCGGCGAATCGTCGTGTGGGGTCTGTAGAACAGAGTGCAGGCAATCTAACTGGAGGTAGACCTCACCGGGGCGGACTTTGAGGAGGCGAGCAAGTTGGCTGGCGGACAGTGGTTCGAGTAGTAGGACGATAGCCCCGACAATGTTGCAAAATCGGCGCAGAACGATATTCCGTTGGGCGTCTGACTGGTCCCCCACCAGCTGGTCAAGTACGGGAAGATATGTTTGATGCAATTTCTGGCTCGCAGTCCGGTACTTCAGGATGGTGGCAAGTTGATCGTTGGGGTCATGTCTCAGATCGCTGAGGAAGCGACAAGTCGTTGCGGCGAAAATGAACAGCGGAACTGCCATGTCCACGAGTATCGAGATCTTTTCCTCCCCAGGCCAGCCTGGTGGAAGACGTTCACGTGATGAGGAGACCGTGTTGTTGTGTTTCTCTCGGATGTCCCGTAATCTGCGAGTAAGGTAGATCCGAAGATCATTCTTCGTCGTCTCTTCCGGAATGTTCTGGAGCACCATATCTTGGTATGTGTTACTCGATAAACCTCCAAAACCCCTCAGCACCTGTATATCTGGCCTACTGGTAACAAATAGTCGCAGAGTATCGGCGGTCATTTCGGCGTCGCGGAAAATCCACAAGATAGTCTCCATGTCCTCACTCGAGCACTCGTCCAACGCATCAAGAACAATGACTTTTGGAAAGACAAAAGGAGCCTCCTCGTGCGCGCGTAGGATAGGTTGGAGGACAAGGGTGTTGAACTGCTCGCGCAACATCTTGTCCGCAATGGCAGGAACAGTTTCCACTGCTCTTTGGATGTGTTTGGCAGCCGCTGGGATATTCATGGCTAATTGTGTTGCAATCGTCGTAAACAAGCCTGCTGCGTCCGCACGACCTGCTTCGCCCCTCTTGAAGAAGAAGCTGGCTGCAAGCTGATTAACTCCGTGGAGGGAATGTGCAAGTGTCCTGGATATGGTGGATTTCCCTGTCCCCGCGCTACCACTGAGCCAAAATATCCTCTTTCCGTCTGGTTTCTTAGCCCAGTCTCCAACCTGTCGCAGAAGATCGATTCTTGTTCCAGGATAGCATCGGGAGGTGGGCTCCTTGCTATGCGAATCGTACGCAGCTCCGGAAACAGTTGGAAGGTTGTGTACGAATGTTTTCTGCTTCAGCGAAGAGCTCCAAAAAGGCGTCAGCTATAGAACCAATGGGTCTCGGGAGTTGCGTCCATACAGTTCAGTCTGTACCACAGAGATTTCTGTAACCGGATAGTTAGGCCGAAGAAATACCCGTATTAAGAACCAACTAACCCGAGAGTATATCATGAGCGAGGGGACCTTGAACAACGTCTCGAGCCTGGAGTGTATGGAGAAGTTCCTTTGCAAATGCAGCCGCAGTTGCTGATGCGTATTGCCGCCAGCATTCAGCGCCCTTTCGATGAGAATCTGCGTAGTTGCAGATCCCGCGAATGACCACACAAGGGAAATTGTCCATAAGCCCAGCAGCTTCGGTCTCTGCGCAGATAGCACCAAGCTCTTCTCGCAGCCGGTCACGCATCAAGCCATCTTCGATGATTTTATTGCTGGACGCAATAGTCCCATAGTGGATGGAGGGCATGGTATCTTGGATCGGTGCTCGTTCTATTTCTCGCTGGCACTTCTTGCACAATCTGTCAGTCGCATCTTGATGAGGATAGTCTGCCGGGAATAATCTGTCTTTCTCTCTACCCTGGTAGGCGTATGTTTCCGCCAGCCTGGGGTAGTTATCGAGCATCTGCGTAAGGTAACCAGGGGTTTTGCTGCCGTGTAGCTCGTGCGTCCCTCTAAGGTCGGTGATCGCAGTCAAAAGCGCGGTCGGAGGTTTGTTCAGTGAGCCGGTTCGTGTAAACCCGGTCGGTGTAGCCTTCCCCATATCAAACTGAACAACCCCGCCAAAGGTGCTGTCTGGAATGCTCACCGCGACATCTCCAAGCCGTATGTCAAAGTCATCGCTGGGAATCCCACCACCAATTCCCACCAAAAGGCCGACCCGTATTTTCTGGAAACTCGACAGCATCTTCGAGGCGGCGATGGCCGCGGGGCCTATTCCCCGCATACCGGCAGGGAGACATGCGATCGCAACGTTGTGCTGTCCCACTTTACCAAGGAGATAGCTGTTGTCGTCCGAGGGGTCTCTGAACTGCGGCTTTGCGTGCTCTTCATCGAGCATGGTATGGGCAGCGGCTCTGCTGATGTGATCGCCGCAGATCCAGCCGACCGTGTAGGCGCCATTCTCGAGCTCCGGAGTCATAGATGCTCCCAAAGTAGCCAGGTGAGGGTTTCGTGACAGTCGCTGATGAATGATGATGAATGATCGATGATTCCGACTCGGTGCCGGTTGTTCGAGACTGGAGGGGATTATTGTGTTGGAAGGAGGAAAGAGGGGCAGGTGCGAGTCAGCGCGAACTGGGCGCTTGAGTGCAGTGCAGTGCAGGTGGTCACCTGCTCACCAGCACATCCCAGCACATCCCTGTCAGTGCCAAGGCTGACTTCATGTCGCCTCATCAAAGGTGCCTTGCGCGAAGAGGACTGGATATCGACTTCTTCAACATATAGCAATGTCTGGGGAATATCCATTAACCTGAATATACCAAGTGAGCTTTACTGAGCCATATGTCTCTCGCGAGAGGCGCCCGGAGCTGGAGCTAACAGCTAGACTAGCGAATTAAGCATGCGGGCAATTGGAGCTAGTTCTTGTCAAGAATAGGCGTGTGTTTAGATCTTTTAGTACAAATAGTGGTTGAATTTGAGAGGTAGAGGCTACCATCACGAAAAGAAGTACATACATCCTCATACATGAGTCTCTCCTAAGATTAGGCGAAACAGGGACGTACATTGCCTTCACCTCAAATCGTTCACTATGGTGCTTCCCTTGCAAGGCACACTATATTATCTTACTCAATGTCCCCAAGGCCACCAAGTCGGCAGAGGAATCCCAGGCTTCGTTACGGTCTTAGTCTTAGTCTTGGTTTTAGTCTTTGTGACAGTCACAGTCCCTCTGGACGGGCAGCTGGTGATGGTTCCCGGAATAGTCGTGGTGACGGTTGTGGTGGACGGCGGCTGGGTGATCGTCACAGTACTACCGGGGAGAGTGGTGGTTCCACCAGGAAGAGTGATTGTCGTTCCAGGCGGAGTAATTGTACTGCCGGGGAGAGTAGTCGTGCTGGTGACTGTAGTGGTGGATGGGCCGGGGCAGGTTACTGGAGGCGTTGTGGTGGTGGTCGTTGGTTCATCTGTAGTTGTGGTAGTGGTGGTGGGCGGTTCGCAGTCGTCTGTCGTCGTTGTTGTCGTGGTGGTAGGCTCATTCGTGGTTGTCGGTTCGTCTGTAGTTGTCGTGGTAGTCGTAGTGGTAGTCGTTGGCTCATCAGTAGTTGCGGTCGTGGTCGTGGTCGGTTCCTCAGTAGTCGTTGTCGTCGTAGTAGTGGTGGGCTCATCGGTAGTCGTAGTTGTCGTTGTAGTGGTAGTAACAGTGCAAGCATCCGCATAAGCATCCAAACCAGCCTGAATAGCATTGGCAATACCAGCAGAAAGCTCCTGAGCAAGTTCCTGGAGCGCAGCGGGGACTTTCGCAGTGATCGCCGCAGCAAGGGCAAGCGCAGCAGCGTGCTGCTCTTCAAGAGCCTCGAGGGTAGTGCATCCATAACCACCCGCAACGAGGGTATCTTTGATAGCGATGAGGTGCTGAATGGTAGTCTCGGTATCAGCAGACAGATCCTGCGTCGGCGCAACGAGACCAAGGGCATCGAATTGGCTGAGGACTGGCTGGGCCTGGACGACAGTTACACCGTTGTTGATGGTCTCGATGAGAGCATTGGATTGCGCGATAACGGCGTCCGCGTCGATTGGGGTGGCTTGGATGGAAGCATCAAGCGAGTTGACTTGGGTGTTGATACCGGCGAGGATGCTCTGGAAAGTAGCCAGGTCACGCTCCAAAGGAGTGGGGGATCGGTCCACCAGGGTGGGACCGGCAAGGGCACCGAGGGGGAGCAGAGCAACAATCGAGAAGAATTTCATCTTGAAACAACCGGAGTGGTCAAGTTGGTTGCAGGTGAGGAGTAGTGATCAGCAGTAGATGAGACTCGACAGGAGAAGATCAGCGTTGCTTATATAGGTAGACCCGTATATGTATCGTGAATTCCCACGTTTACTTGCACCCTCGCACATGCCCCTCGGTGGATATTCCATTGCCTCGCTGATAGCGCCACGGAGTGAAGCCTAAAGCCATGTTATGACATGCAGTATCTGCCGTAATTGAGGTAAGAGGGGTAAGGATCGAAGCCCAGTGTCGGCAATATCAAGCGGTACCTATCTTTCCCTGTAATTCTGCACGCATAGTGAGCGTGGCCAATATTCAGCGTCAGATAGACAAAATCCCACTTGAGGGAATAGGCAGGGATTTCCATATCTTTCCAAGTTTGTCGTTGGTAGCGATCCAATAGAATCATCGTCATCTCCACTTCCCCGGACTTTACCAACGCTCTTGTGATATTCAGGGCGTGAGTCTGCGGCTGACCGGGCCCAGACTCTGGAGGAGGATATTCGGCCAAAGTACATGCATGAGAGAGGGCCTCACCTTTACTCTTCGGCGGCTTATCATCGAATGGGAGGTGCTTCCCTGACCCATGTGCTTTGATTAGTAGCGTGCAGAGGTCGACCTTAGACCCAGATGTAAGCCGCGCTCCTAGTAAGCCTCACTGTCCGAAGACGACGCCATCGAGTCGTTGAGGGATTGAACTCTGAGACGACGGCGTGCCTCGTGAAACAGCCACATCGCGCTGCAATGACTGCCGTCGGCGGAGGGTCTTTGTTGAACAGTACTTCCGTAGTCTAGCTGAGACAAAACTTATATTAGTACTATAAGCAGAAATCTGTAAGCGCTTCAGTATCTGCAACTGCCCTCGAGACTTATCTTTCGGGATAACCATCTCTTCATGACAAATTGACAACCCTCTCTCTCATTATTCAACCCCGCCATTTCCAGCAACACGGCACACTAGCGCGAAGTTTATCGACTGCAGAAGAAATTCAGACCAATTAGATTGCGATATCGTGCGAAGCTTAAAGCTGATATAACTCCCGAAGCGTGGTGTCACGGATGCACAGGCACGGCCGAGGTCGATCATCTTGGATGCACCTACCGTATACCTTCAAAACTGATTGATTGGTAGCTATCTGTTTCCCGGGATTTCAGATATTGAGGTTTTTCACTAATATTTTACTTGATCTATGTATTAGGTCCAGTCGTGTTCAGACTCATAGTAAATGGTCTATCTCATTAGGGCTCTCGAATCCGAACTCTCGTGGACAGCGCCGGCCGAGGGTCCAGACCATGTGAGAGCTAAACCGGCTCCCTGGATAAATTCCACCGTGCTTTTGGGTAATTTTGACCGAGTACGTGGCGTATGCTGTCTACATACTAGTATAAACAGTTGAGAGGAAGGCAGCAGTTCTCTGGGCCTTGCTCGCTCTAGGCCTTGCTCGCTCTGTACCTGTTCCTACGGGTGCCCGGTATCCTGGTCTTGTGAGATAATTGACAAGATGGAGGGTGGACATACTTGCCGCGAGTAGCCGACAGAGCTAGGGCGGTAATAAATGTGGTGATGATTGCCGGCCTCAACTAGGTACGGTGTTTACGTTGTGAAGGAGACGTGGAGTCTGGGCCTCTGCAATCCTAAGCTAGGTCCAAATACCGTGCCTGATATTAGCGCGGAGCCGAACGTATGAGTAGTCGTGATGTACCTCAAGAGACATGAGGGCAATGCGGCCACACATATATTATAGACAGAGTGTTACCATCAAATAGCTCTACTGGTACACCATGAACCGGAAATAACATTTTCCCAGACATTCCCATCTGCCGGTGCCTCGATCCTTAATCAGTATCAAACTTAACAACCATCCTCCCCGCAACCTGCCCCTTCCTCAACCGCTCCACAGCCTCAGGCAGCCTATCAATTGGATAAACCTCACAAATCTGCTTCAGTAATCCCCTCTTCGCAAAGTCCAGAGCCGCAGCTACATCCCTCCGACTCCCCACAAGCGTTCCCTTGATCGTGATATTCTTGAAGATCAACTCGTTCGGGTCCCCACCCACAGTCATGGACCCCCTTGGTGCCAACCCAACACACATGACTACTGCACCTACACGGTTTCCTATATACGACAACGCAGTTTTATAAGCTGCGGGCGCCGTGACAAAGACACCGTGTACACCGACTCCACCGGCGATAGATATAACTGCAGCTGCTGTATCGGGTGTTTCCTTAAAGTCAACGAATGCTTCCGCGCCCATATCGAGAGACAGCTGTCTCTTTGAGGCGCCTGTATCGACGACTATTGGGCGGACCCCTATGGCTTTCGCGAGTTGTACGCCTTGTATGCCGACCCCTCCTCCCCCGCCTGGGAAGACAGCCCAATGGCCCGCTTTTAGACCTGACTTATCGAGCGAGCGGTACATCGTTGCGGCGCTGCACATAATCGGCGCGGCAACTTCGTCGGGGATACCATCAGGTATGGGAGATGCGTAGCGGGCTGGTGAGACGATGTATTGCTGGTACGTACCTACCAATTATTAGATCATAGTTCCCGAATGAGACGTTCCCAACCTTCAGATACTAAGAAGGGAATCTTCATACCAGCCCTCATAAGCCCCGTATGCACCCCACTCGCACAATGCATCTCCCTCTCCCCACAGCACATCTCGCACGAGCCACACGTATCCAGCAAAGGCTTCACTCCCGCGCGATCACCGACGGAAAAGTTCTTCACATTGGCACCTGTCTTCACTACTACACCGACGCCCTCATGGCCTGGCGAACGTACGCCAAACGTCGACATTGGTGGCATGCCGAGGTCGCCTTGCATTGTGTGGATGTCGGAGGAGCAGATTCCCGTTGCGTGGAGGCGGATGAGGATTTCGTCGGGACCTAGGCGCACAAATAGTGTTAGACTTGTCGGTAATTGGATGTGAGGGCGAATTATTGGTGGGTTCGTACCTGGCTCTGGGACAGGGACATTTTCGACGCGGACTCGGAAGTCCGGTCCCTCATTCTCGACGACGCCGGCTTTGCAGGTTGTAGGGATAGTAAGGGTCTGAGTAGTCATAGTCAATTAGTGCTAAAATCTATATAAGCAGAAAAAAGAGCAGTCCGGATGTTTTTTTGGCATACCAATTGCAGTTAAATGTGTCACCACGGAATTTCTCCGTAAATTCGACCCCACCTGATCCGAGCTTCCCCATATGCTTCGGGAAGATCATCGCGTGGGTTCCCCTCAAATTCATTAATCTAGATCCGTATTTCCGAATCTGAGCTATCAAACCCGGATTCTTGCTTGCTTTATCTCCTTTGTTGTAATGTATTCACGCGGGTGCGGGGAAGGATACCCGAGGGAATGGCGGAATACCGCCGTTCTGTCTATACAACATTCTTGGGGGCAGGGCCACCGTCCGCTTCATGGAACACTGAAATCAGAATGGTATCGTTACACATGCAGGTCGTTGATCAGCCTACATCAACAGCTAATCGACCAATAATGCCCGAGGGTTGACTAGGAAGTTTGATCGACAAGCACAACGTATGCTTATAATCTCGCACATGTCTGAGAATGTATACCCCCCGCCGTCCGCTTCTCTAGACGAATTTCTTCCGACGAGTACCAGACCATCAAACGCAGTGACCAGTCAGAGGGATTGACAGGGACTTTAGATAGTCGGCCCGTGATTTCTCAACCTATGCTCCTGAGTGCTACGTTCATAGTAGCATTCGTTATGTAGCACCCACGCTGTGCATGAAAAGGAGGCCTCGTTGAATATGCTCATACGATGAGTTTCTTACATAGAGAACCAGATGGTTGAATACGAAATATCTTTTTTGGCACACTGTCTTAGCTTAGCAGTTCCCTTGACATAATGGTTCGGATAACACTGCATCTTGTTCGAGAGTCTCCAAAGAAAAAAGTCGGAAGCTTCCGGAGCCTCAGGCATACCAACGCTGGCCAGTGATTTCAATGGGGTATTTTCCACTTAAACTTCAGAGCCTGCGGGCATCGGAGCGTCTTACCCTGATTTGGATGAGGAACTATTTGGATCCCGACATGTGCACTGACGAGGCTGAGAAGCCTCGAGTCTCTCGTGGCTTGGGCTGATTACAAACGGTAGTGGGTCTCACCGACCCTGGTCAATGCCAGCAGTGATTACGGATGGTGGGGCGTAGATGAATGCAAGCGATGTGATTGGTTTGTTGTGATATACCTCATGAGCCGGCATAGTAGAAGATTGCGGACGCCGGCAATTCTAACTTGAAAAGTCTGTAGATAAATGCATCTCTACTCTTACTAATGATTACGAAGACTAGCAGGGGACACATTGTCAAGTGGATAACGATCCCCATTGCAGTGGGATATACTATCCCCCCTTCTGCTCTACTGACAATTCATTGAACTCGACAACTCTGCAAAGCGTTCAAGAAAAAAGGCTCAACTCCTGTTTACAAACTACCACATCTTGCTATTAATAGTGTGTCGCAAGTGCGTTACATTCGAGGCCGCATGACCCCAACACATTACTCTCAGTATAGCTGTCAGTAATCTGATTTTATGCAAAAGGCTTAGGGCTTCTAGTGGTGACTTAGCACCCCACACAGCTGATTACGAACGGGTCAGCTAGTCTGCGCCCTCCTGATTGGGAGACATGTGTGCAACTGCTGGGGGATGATTACGAACCGCTGTGCAACCGTACCATATATTGAGTCTGCTGCTAAATCGAGGTTGGATATCAGGTCGCATTCGTAATCAGAAATTGTCGGATTCCTGATGGTTCTTGGAAATAAATCTTTGCTCTTGATATATAAGATGAGTAGCCCATTCCAACCCTTAAGCATATCAGACCCCCTCAAACCCACTTCATCACTCATTCACCAAGCCATATTATCCAATTCAGAAATCCGCGTCCTGACCTCAAAATGTCTTCACGCCCAACCCCCCGAAACATCAACCTCCACCCAGAGAACCACACCCCAAAGACCCTACCGAAAACAACCTTCGACGTCATAGTCCTAGGAAGCGGCCCCGCCGGCCGCGCCCTCGCCGCCCAAACCGCCGCCAACGGCCTCTCATCAATCATCATCGAAGCAGAGCTATACGGCGGCGACTGCCCCTTCTGGGCCTGCATCCCATCCAAGGCCCTCCTCCGCCCCGCCGAGACGCTCGCCGCATCGCGCCAGATCTCCGGCGCCAAGGGCCTCGTGGCCCAGCAGCCCACTGTCGACCTGCAAGGCGTCTTCAGCCGCCGAGATGCGTTTACCCATCACTGGGACGACCGGGTTATTGTTGACCTTTCGCTCTCGCAGGGCTGCGCGATCGTGCGTGGGCGCGGTGAGCTCCTCGGCGAACGAAGCGTATCAGTCAAGAACGTTAACGGCGAAGAGGTCGTCCTCACCGCGACTCAGGCCGTCGTACTGGCGACGGGCTCGGACCCGATCATCCCGGATATTCCAGGGCTCGAGGACATTCCGTTCTGGACGCCACGAGAGGCGACATCTGCGGCCTACGTCCCGGAGCATCTGATTGTTATCGGCGCCGGCCCCGTCGGCGCGGAAATGGCGTCCGCCTACGCTGGCTATGGAGGGCGCGTCACGCTCCTCAGCGCCTCGGCGGAGATCCTGCCGGGGCAGGAGCCGCAGGCAGGCAGGTTGGTTCGCGAAGCTCTCCAGGGTGCGGGCAATGTTGATGTCCGTGTCTCTGTGCGGGCGACCAGTGTCCTGAGGAACGCGGATGGCTCTGTTGCCGTCGTGCTGTCTGATGGAAGCACAGTCACGGGGTCGACGCTGCTCGTCGCTACCGGACGGACGCCTCGCACGCATGGAATTGGCTTGGAACGCCTCGGGCTCAATCCTCGCCTCGAGGTCAATGGCAGTTTGGTCGTGGCGGCTGCTGGAGGCAACTGGTTGTATGCGATCGGAGACGCTAACGGGCTATCACCAACAACCCACATGGGATCATACCAGGCTCGGATCGCTGCCATCGCGATCGTCGCACGGGCGCAATCCGGGACGAGTCCGAGTCCGAGTCAGAGTTTAGATGCAGGACCCTGGAGCCGGTTTTCAAACACTGCAGACGAAAAGGCAGTATCCAGTGTCATCTTCACGGATCCGAATGTTGCCCACGTGGGGCTGACGGTGGCCGAGGCGAAGCAACGGGGGATCAAGGTGAAGGCTGTGGAGGCTGGATTCCAGTTCCCGGGTGCTTGGGTCCATGCGGAATTCAACTACAGGGGCTGGGCCAACTGGGTGGTTGACATGGAGAAAAACACGCTTGTTGGCGCGACGTTTGTGGGGAGGGAGGCTGCTGATCTTGTCCACGCCAGCACGGTCGCTATTGTTGGGGAAATTCCCCTTGATCGTCTGAGACACGCTGTTCCGCCTTTTCCTACCGTGAGTGAGGTCTATACTGCACTTTATGCTGCTCTTTAAACGACTGGAGGGTGATGCCTCTGATGAAAATGATGGTTGAGCGAAAATATGATGCTATTCGCATACGGCAATTTGTTTTATTCCTCTACACCTGTATTTCCCTGAACATGTGTAGGATTCCAAAACAATCATCGACCCAAATAATACTCCAAAGCAGCCTTGACGGTTGCCTTGCTCACAGCCGTCCCGAAACTGTAGTATATGATCTTAGCAACATCCGCACAGCCAGCAATATTCACCTCACCTGTTACAATAGGTATATCTAGCCAAATCTTCAAACATAAGACTAACCACAGCGTGATCAAAGGCGTACACGCTGTTGAGCCTACAGACAAGTGCCCAGACCTGAACGGGTGTAAGTTCGTTGGCGAGCTGCAGCCTGTCGCTGGCTTCGAGGAGACGGGCGAGATCCGTTTCCGTTATTTGAGTCGTTTGAGCTTTCTGTGTGGTTGTTGAAATGTCCGGTGCCGTGAACTCGTGAAATAACCGGGTTGACAGGTTGTATACGTGATTTGTTCCGAAGTTATACGGTATCTCCAAGAAGCCCTCGGTCACCGGCTCGGACGCAATTGCGCTCTTCAGGTGAGAGAGACACGGCGCTTCGAGCCTATTCGGTGTACAGTTAGACGATGGACCATGTAAGGAAAGTAGCAGGGCCATACTTGAGAATGAGATCCACTCCAACCTGAGGGTTCAATGAGACCTCATCGGCAACTTTCGGTGACGATTCCCGTAGACCAGACCCTCGGGCGCCTTGTGCGCTACCGAACCCTGGAGTTTTCAGCGAAGACAGAGGATACTCTTGACTGTCTTGCCTCTGCAGCGGGGACCATGGTGTCTGCAGCGGAGTGTTTTCGGCAGCCTTTACACAGCAAGGCGCTTCCGGGGCAGTATCATAGAGTTCTTGCCAGTCAACCATGGCTAAGTCGAGGGAGCCAGATGCCCTCTGGCCAGCCTGGTCCATGGAATCTTGGCCAATGCCTTCAAACTGCGCCGGGGCCTTGGACTTGTCCGCATGCGAGTGCTCTCCATTTCGAGAACATAGCACCTCTCTTGTCAAGTCATGTTCCACGCCACGGAGCCTGAGCACCTCCTGCTCCAGCGCTTGAATATAGCTCTGAGTTCTCTGGCGGTGTTTCCTGTCGAATGTAAGTTAGGATTCGGGCTTCTCCGCCACATTAAAGTTTGCGATAAATCAACGAACCGCTGAGCCTGCGCAACCTGCTCACTTCTTGTGGCTGAGGTCGAAAAATCGCCCGCTATTCCCACTCTGGTCAGTAGACTGACACCATTATAATGGGAATGTCCCGCAAAAATACAGACGTGATTCGACTGCAAGCCAGGCGTCAAGTTCAAGGCCGAGAACGCGCTTGGCTCGCTCATTTAGCGTTTCGCCGGATGCGGAGGACGGCATCGCGTGGATCTTCTTTTTGGGGCAGGGGCCGAAGAGACAGCGCGCTTGTGTTGTGTCGAGAACTGAATTGAGCGTTTAGATTGTATAGGGGGCGATATACGCAGTGAGGGCCGGAATTCTCCCATCAAGAGGAAGGTCAATCGATTCGTGAATTGATTCGGGGAGGGATGCGAGGGGCATCACCCCGCGTTTCGAAGAATCTCGCCATCTTCTTACATTCTTGGCATCTCTGCATATTACTACCACCAAATAAGGTCCTCCAAAATTTATGCATAAAGGCGGGCTGTGCCGCTCATGTACGAGACAACCCGGTGCCCTTCCCGCGCAAAAGCCTCAAAGCTATGTAATTCAGTTCACCCACGTCAGTTAGTGGGTTCCTGTTTAGACCCAGCCTCGGGAATGGATCCTTTGTGTCCACAGTGATGGCAAACAAACCTCACACTGACTCAGGAAGTGTGGGGTTATTTAGTTAATGAGTACTCCCCTCGGATGACTCACGCCTCTGTCGCGCTCCGACTTGGGTTTAGTCCATCTGGGCCCTGTCCTGTTGGCTGCGCCGCATCTAGTACATTGAGATTCTCCACACTAGTAATATAGTCTCTAAATATAAAGGGGCCCTTTCTGTGTGTGTGTGTGTGTGTGTGTGTGTGTGTGTGTTTTAACTATATCTACTTCTTCGAGCACTCTAAGAGATGAAATGGCCACAGACGCGCATACGAAGTTGACATACCTCGAATGGCAACCCAGCTACACGCATACACGCCCGTACCGCATTTCAGAATACGTGGGCCGACGAAGAAAAGGAAAAAACAAACCTAAGGAACCTTCTGGCGAGGGCGAGGGCGACGACGAGGGCAAGAGCAATAACGACAAACCACCAAACACAAACCTAGTCTTCCGCAAGTCAGAGCACGCAGAAACCATCCACGACATCCGGGGCTGCTCACTTGACCAATTCACCCACGACACGAACGGGTTCGCGTATATCCGATGTCCGCCGCCGGCTCTCACGCGGGCCTGGGAGTACGCGGACCCCAGGAAGATTGAGGATGTCTTCTTGCCGGAATGTGAGGCGATTTTGAGGAGGGAGGTTGAGGGGGCGGATGAGGTTGTGATTTTTGATTGGAAGGTCAGCACGTTTACCCTCATGTCAGGCATTATCTGAGCTATTTCATGTCTGTCAGGTGGTGAATCGCGCGCTAAGTTTCTCAAGTATGATTCTATAGATCCGGAAGAGAAAAAGTGCCAAAGAGCGACGGACGAGGAATCCGAATCTACAGGGGTTTGCGAAGCAGGTCCATTGTGGTAAGGCCACTTATAGCCGATATACACCATTAAGAACATGGGGTTTGTTCTTGAAATGAGCACGAATGGCTTGCTGACAGTAGTATCCCTATCTAGATACTCTCTTGACCCGCGACGAGATCGGGACGCCGACAATGCAACGAATCCGAAACCATCTCCCCGAGGAATCGCACCACTTGCTTTCTGGGCGGGTTCGACTAATCAAGTGAGTATCAGGGGCCCAGTCCACAACCTTACCTAAAAGTGCGTGTTCTAACTTCAAAGCGGTATAGCCTTTGGCGCCCAATCAATGCTCCCGTCGAGGACCACCCCATCGCCGTCTGCGACGGCCAAAGCCTGGATGCGTCCAAGGTCCTGGAAACGGATATGATACGGGGCGCTTATACGGGGACCATGTTGTATCCATTGTTTGAGCCGGATGGTTCTAAATACAACTGGTATTATATGAGCAGACAGGAACCCGAGGATGTTCTCCTTTTCAAGGGGTTTGATTCGGAGGAGGGGAAAGTTAAATGTAAGTACCTAGCTCTTATGATTCCTTTGCAGGACGGGTTGCGGATTGGTAGTCAGTCGAGCAATGTCCGCTGCTAATGTTTAAGGTAGATACACCACATACGTCATTTATACCCTTGGATTCCCCTCTCAGTCCCTGTCCTAGGGTTAGTATTGAGGTTCGAGCGCTAGTCTTCTCGAACCCGATGTAAGAGTACTAGGTATATGTCCGATATCATCATGTTGTTAAACGGCAATATGAATGACTTAGCCACATCCTGGTATTAATTGCATAACTTGACATTTGTCATAAACTCAGCCAAGCCATAAGCGGTCTTGTGTACAGTTGAACTGTCGGTACAGAGCGCAGTTTCCCAGGCGGAACCTAAGCTCTACGAGCCAAAGCAATACAGCTAAAAAGAAGGCTCTCCCCACCTTCATCCGCATTCAACTTGATGATTCTCTTAAGACCCATATCCAGCGCCCGCGGACTAAGCACGTCTTCATCATCAGCAAGACTCCCTCTATCCAACGGCCCCATCCTCGACCCCTCAAGCTCCCATAGCCTCCCACCGCTCTTGACAAAGCTCACAAAATGCCCTCCATCCCGCTCCCCCTCATTCACATGGCTATCGCCACCCAACTCAACCGACTTGTGCGCACGCTCAAACGGCTCGCTGTTATACAGCATCTCGGCGCGTTTGTCCATACCCAGCGGAATGGCGGCGCTGCGTATTGCCTCGAGATCAGAACCGGGCATGATAAAGTCAACAGCCGGCCCGTTGATCGCGCTATGCAGTAGACCGATCGAGCCGCACGCATGGCCGATGGTCTGCTTGAACCAGATGACCGGCTCGTCGGGCCCGGAGCTGGTGGATGGTTCTCTAGTAGCGTCTTCGGCCTTGCGGTTTCGGTCCCAGGCTGGTGTTAGTGGGATGGTGACGAGCAGAGCCAGTGCTGGTCGGGGGATATGTGCGAGGAGTTCGGGGTCATCTAGGGAGTAGACGTCGTAGAATTGGAGATCGGATGAGAGGCCCAGTGTTGTTGCTAGTTGGTTCATTACGTCGGGGTTGTTCTCTGGTATTTGCGGTGAGTGTGATGGGCCTCTATGTATGGGATGACAAGTGAGCATGAGGGACTAAGTCACTTACCTAGCATTTTCCATGTTTTCTTCTCCATTTCGGCGAATTATAGATGGAGGGCGTGCAGGTGTCAGCGATGTTGTTGTGTTGTAGAGAGAGAGCAAGAGTGGGGTAACAGAGGGGGCTGAGGTCACGTGAGACCCTGAGCCTGATCATTGGGGGAAGGAAATGGTGCGATGATTGTAGGATCTAATTCTGACACAGAGCCCAACTAACAGTATGGACTACTGGGGACGAGAGCTCTCTAAAGAATGCCATACTGCACGTTCCCACTCTAACAGCATCTGTCCTGCGCAGGCCCATCCATTCAGGTTCGTCTTCCCACCCACTATACTATATAAACCTCACCATGACCCTGCAGGCAGGAGTGGATCACGGTCTCGACCTCCGAGATAATCCCGGTTGCCAGAAGAGAGATGTGCGTTCTGGGATCTTTGGACTTTGGGGGGCGGGCTGAAAGATTCCATGATAGGTTATTGTACTAGTATGGGTTGAGAAAGTCTAAAGAGTAAACATTTTTTTATCTAACATAACAAAAACAGGGGCAAGATTTATGGAATACTAAAGACTCGTGATATCATGGATCTCAAACTCTGGAAATTGTTTCCAACATGGCCTGATATTGAGCGAAGCTTATTGCTTGTTTAGATAAAATTTATACCTCCTTAGAGCCTATTACACCTGTAATAAAAAAGGTCCCAATATTTCCTGCTTTCGCCTGGAGTATCTTTCATCTACATGTGCATCCACTACGGCAATCAGTGGGTTGGATGTTCCCCAACACAACTTTGCTCGTTTAGAGTAGCCCACACCAACACACATATCAAGTAGGCGTGGCCATCCGAGGTTCGCACTCTAGATGACTTCCTTGGCAGGAACAAGAAAAGACCCAAAATACCCATCCAGCTCCTCAATCTGATGCGGAGCAGCAGTGCACCCAACCCACAGATCCGGCCTGACAACCACAACAGCACCCGTCCGATGGTCGACTCCATACGTCGAATGCGCGTCGTCCTCGGGGACACGGTCATCGGATATAATTTGCGCAACAGCCTTGAGACCAGCAAGATCCTCGCCGCGGATTCGGCTTTCGATTTCAAACGGCGCGCCCTTAGCGACGAGGAGAACGTTGAAGCGGCGCGGTCCGCCAAACCGGGTGAAGAAATGCGATCGGTCGCTGAGGGCAGACGAGAAAATGGCGAGTCGCGCGCGGACGGCGCCGAGGAGGTCCGATCCGAAGATCACGAGGTGGAATCGGTCGCTGCCTTTCATCGCATCATACAAGTACCCCGTTGAGCCGGGTTTGAAGCAGACGCGGGGGCTGGGGGCGCGGACTCCGTTGCGGAGCACGGTGGGTGGCGCTCGCTTGCGCGGCCTGCCAGTGGTACTATCGTCTTGCGGGGGAGGAGCGATGCAAGACGGCCCGTACTCACAGTCTGTGCCGAGCAGGAACTGGCCGTACTCGTGGAAAAATGTGCGCAGGAACCCGAGGGTTTCAGCCTTGGAGCTGTTGGTTTCTGTTTTGCTTAGATGGCACTCTCTGTTGTGGATTTCTGTTCCGTTGGGAACCGGCTTCTTGACTCCATTTGTGTGCCCGTTCCTGTGTCCATTGGTGACGCCATTCGCATATTCTGTGTCTCCATTCGTCTGGGCTGGATGATGGCGTCTCGAATGCGGATCAAATCCCAGATCAGCACCCACTGTATAGAGGCTGGCAACAGGAAGCTCGGAGTTGCAGACAAACCGCAGATACTTGCCCGAGGTCTCGATGATGCGAACCGCGTGAAGTCTGCGCTCGCGGTCGTACGTCGGCATTAGCGAATTGATATCCGCCGCACCGGAGGCGCAAAGGCCCAACTTCCAGGCCAGATTGGCCGAGTCGAGGATCGATGCGTTCAGCCCAAAAGCCCCCATTACACTGTGCACGTGGGCAGCGTCTCCGGCCAAGTGCACACGCAGGTCATCCGAGGAGAATGATCGGGCCACTCGCTCACTGACTGTTTGCTCAATCGTTAGCGATGATGATCGTGTGGGAGGGTATCACAACGAAACGAAGAAGACTCACTTTTCCAGATCGCGAACCAACTCAGCGGAGATGCAAACTTGAGCGTGTAGGGAGCGAAGATCCGGTTCGCCTGCTCGAGCACCTCGTCGGCCGTGATGGAGTGGACATCAACCCGCCCACCGGACTCTTGGAAATCAATCAATGTCCTTTGCCAGCCGGGATTTTGCGATAGGCCCCGTGCTGGAGACATCAAGTTGCGTGTAGAGCCTGATATATCCTTCGTCTCGGGGGATAATCACGCATCCTCCATGCTTGGAGCTGATGACGGACCTAAAGATAAAAAAAAAAACTTGAGTTAGCCTTGTACCCTACGGGACCGGTTGAACTGAAGAGGAGATGGTTGAAACAAACCCAAAGATCCAAGCATGGGGATAGTCCGACTCAAAGATGCAGTCCATGATGCCCCAGTAGATGTCCGTACTGACGCCATCGAAAGGGATGCCCAACCCGCGACGAATTGCACTCGATGCGCCATCAGACCCGACGAGGAACTTGGCCTCGACCGCCTCCTCATCCCCCGTCACTGTATTGCGAATCACACCCTTGACAGGCCATTCATTTCCCTCGCCCTCACCCCCACCCTCGACACCATACTCCTTCAGGACAGTATTCCGCTCAACGAGCACCTGATGCCGATACAAGTCCCGCACATATATCCGCTCAATCTGACCCTGCGTGATCACATGGAGCCCGCGGTACCGCGAATCAGACTGATGCGAGCGCGCGTGCAGAACGGGCTCCCCGTCCCGGTAGATGGCCGTGCGCTCGATAAGCGGGCCCTCCTCGGCGACTTCCTCCGCGAGATCCCACGTCCCCAGCGTCTCGAGGAACCGCGGCTGCACGCCGTCCGCGCGTCCGGCAATCAGCGGCGCAGCCTCTTTGTCGATGATGCGGACCGTCAGGCGCTGTCGGACGAGGCTTACCGCGGTTTGGAGGCCGGAGGGGCCAGCTGTGGCGATGGGCATTGTCAGGATGTGCAGCATACGGAAACTAGATTAGGGGCATTATATACCTCCGCAAATAAGCACGTCGACTTTGGTATTTGGCTTCCACCAGCTAGGCAGTCCGTGCGGTGACGCCGTCCCATCGTAGATGGTCGGCCAGGTGCGCAGATATTTGAGTCCGACGTCGTTGTGGATGGGCGAGGTGAGAAGGTCAACAGACGGAGGCACTGTGTAGTGTGCTTCTTCGCTGGCATCCACGGGCCCGTCAACTCCATCGCTGTCGTGGGTAATCTCCCATGGATTTGTATCGGCGGGCTGCCGGTACCCGTTCGCAAAGGTGAATCCCGGGAGAGTGGTTGTCATTTTGATGACGGGCGATATGATATCTTTGATTGCAATGGTTGTAGTTTGCTTTGCTAATTTCCATTCGCTTTTCAGAGGGATGCGGGGCATACTTTGGGCCGCATTACTATGGTTTTGAAGGTGTTATGGTTGTGTCTACCTTGAAACCCTGACTGCGCGATGTTGGCGGGGCGCGGTGCTACTCCGGTCTTGGAGAAATGAATCTTGTCGAATACGGGGACATCAGGTGTTGGCCTCGGAGAGGAAAGATGCTTACTCTGTACTATTTTCATCGGGCGACGGACATGTGCGGACGAACGTACAGGTGGCGACGTCGTGGTCACACCAAACTGCCTATGAGCAGAGCACGCCCTCCTTCACAGAGCGGCTATAGCCAAAAAGCCGCATGTTAAGCCCTAATACTACTTAACTACAGATGTCATCAGAGCCTTGGTGATGGCCGCTACTACGGTCTCGCTGAGCTCTTTACTCCGGTCCATTGCGCCGTATGGGTGTTCAGGACAGGCGCGCGTCCAGGCTAATTGGCAATAATGCCTTATTACCGTGGTCAGATAAAGGCTGTCCTATAAACACTATAAGGACGGGAGTACGGATAGTGTGATTTTCGACGCGCCCACTATTTACTAACCTTGGTTGGAAATAGCACCGCTCACCACACCACAAGAATCGACCCAACTGACAAAATGCCCACAAACCGAACCTTCACCGACGCAGTGCGTCTCCTGCAACTCTGAGACCTGATCAGCCACACCGTCCGCGACATCATCAACGAATGGGGCGCCGCCAGCGCCGCCGACGATCCGAAGTCCGGCTCCGGGTCAACCATTGCATCTCCCGAGCTATTCCAGGCCCAGAAGACGCTCCTTTCAGCCGCGGGGCTCTTGACCGAGCTTGTCTCAGACCCGTCCAGCCGGCTTCTTGAGGTCTCTTCGCAGTATACTGAAGCTCGCGCGCTGCATATTGCGGCCGAGATGCGGGTGCCTGATATCATCGCGAGCAAGGAGGGGGAGCGGGCGACGATCGAGGAACTAGGTGAGGCGACGGGGATTGAAAACCGCAAGCTCGGTTCGTTACTTCTTTATCTTGCTCTATACATAGGGTTAGCCAGGGACTAATCGCGGTTTATGGCATAGGACGTCTGATGCGCTCTCCCTGCTCGATCCACGTTTTCCAAGAAGTCCTGCCCGGCGTCTTTGCCAACAACGCCATCTCCGCGGCATTAGTGGACAATGAGCCGCTACGCGCGTACATTATCATGTTGTATGTCTGCCCCCGACAGCTCGATCATCTGATCAACTTCCCCTAACCCTGAACAGTGCCCTGGACATCTACAGCGCGTCCAGCTTCCTGCCCAAGACACTCCTCGACGCCGAAAAGGGCCACTCCTACGACGTACGCAAGACCGCCTTCCAGGATACCATGGGAACCACACAAACGCGCTGGGAGTGGTTTGAAGAGCTTGTTCTTGCTTGCGAGTTGAACGACTATCCTCGCGGTGGGTACCCGGGCCCCTGGGGTCGAACGATGAGGGACGCCGTGCAGGGAAAGCACCCTGATGAATTAGTTCCTCGTCCGGGGCATGCAAACTTTGGCTTTGCCATGTATGCTGGCGGTCTGGTCTTTGGTAGCGCGCATCTTTACGGTATCGTACCCTCCACCACCCCAGAAAGCTCACGATAGCAGCTCTTCTAAGAGACGTACAGACTACCCGTGGCAGTCGCTCGGAAAAGCCCAAGTCGTCGATGTCGGTGGAGGCGTCGGTAAGCACAGGGCGAATCCCTCATCTGCCAGAGGCTAGCTAACTGTCCTTCTCTTGTTGTCGCGCAGGTGGATTCTGCATCCAGCTCGCGCGGCTGTACCCGGACTTGACGTTCGCGGTGCAAGACCGCCCCGGAGCCCTGAAGCAGGCCCAATCCACTATCTGGCCAAAGGAGAACCCACAGGCACTTGTCGACGGCCGGGTCTCGTTCATGGCGCACGACTTCTTCGACGAAAACCCGGTCAAGGGCGCGGACGTCTACTGGCTGCGCTATATCATGTAAGTAGTATAGCTACTCAAACTAAGCACCGCCCCCTCGTTCCACTCCACTCAATAGCCACCGGCTCATCCTGACCTCTCCCGCAGGCACAACTGGTCCGACGAGTGCTGCATCCGCATCCTCTCCGCAATCCGCCCGAGCATGTCGTCAACATCACGGATCCTGATTTGCGACCACGTCATGAACACGACGCTGGGCTGTGCGGAGATCGTGTCCGCGCCCGCCCCGCTGCCGGCCAACTACGGCTACTTCACGCGGTACAGCCACCAGCGCGACGTCGCCATGATGGCGCTCATCAACGGGATTGAGCGCACGCCGGAGGAGTTTAGGGGGATTGTGGAGGCGGCGGGGTTGGTTCTGCGGAAGGTGTATGATTGTCGGAGTCAGGTTGGTCCATTGCGCCGTACGGGCGTTCAAGACAGGCGCTCGTCCAGGCTAAATGGCAATAATGATTATGGACATTTTGTAGAGGAGCGCGGGTTGGAAGCAGGGGTAGATATGGCACGAGCGATGAGCCATGTCCATTCTCAGGGCGCTTGCGCAGCGCTTGGGCGTCCCCAGACTGAAATTCTGCGGCAGCCATCCCTTGTAACCATGTGCCTCTGCTGCTTATAGTAGTAGGAGAAGCGTATATCGGTTAGTTGTTCGTGCCCTCCCGGCGATATTGAATATCATCGGCCAAATCTGCCCTGGCCAATGCTCCCCCTCTGTCGCTTCATGGGATGGAGAGAATTGCTTTGATAGATTTCCATTTTTTGGGTATAAGCTAAAAGTAGAATAAGGTTCTCAACAACTAGCATCATTGGTCTAGTGGTAGAATTCGTCGTTGCCATCGACGAGGCCCGTGTTCGATTCACGGATGATGCAATCTCTTTTTTGTTTTTTGTGGCTAAGAAGGGACCTGCCTCTGCGAAGCAACGATACTAATCTAATATCCTCTTTTCTTTCGCGGATTTTTTTTTTAATTTCCTATCAAATGTCTTATTGAACAAAGGCCTGGCGTTTCTCTGTATCAAAGCTTGGTTTTCCTACTTGAATTCGATATTTTTGAGTCGAGCCTTCAATACATAAATCTCATCGGGTATCACCACGCACGCAAAAATATATGTACAACCTTGCGAGCAACAACCGAGAAAAAAAAGACAACATACCACCCAGTCTAAAAACACTCATGCACCGTCCCATAGGACCTCATTTTCTATATGAGCAACAAGACTTAAAAAAAAAAAAGAATTACCTCCGCAACCCAACAAACCGACTCCGCCACCCCTGCCTCCCCATCCCCAACGTCTCGAGCGTCTCGGTCTTCCCACCCCAAAGCTTCCCCCTCCCATCCCTCTCTCTCCGCTGCACCGGCGGAATCCAGAAATGCGTCACGGCGGCCCCGATAATCATACACGCGCTGAACACGATCAGCATCCATCCGTGCCGGATCGTCTGGTTGTCGCCTGGACCCGTTCCGAACTTGTAGTAGGCCGAGAAGACCTGGATCAGGATTGAACCGAGTTTACCCGCGCCGGCGGAGATCCCGTGGCAGGTTGCGCGGTAGCGCGTTGGGAAGATTTCGGCGGGGATTATGTATGTTGTTGCGTTGGGGCCTAAGTGGGGTTGTTAGCATATGGAGAGGGAAACAGATGGAAATGGGGAAGAACGTACCGAAGTTGAAGAGGATTTGACCGAGGATGTACAGCGCAACGGCGACGGGGCCTTCTTTGTGGACGGTGATGAACATTGTTCCGAGCGCGATGAAGTGCGCGGCAAGGGCGAGGAAGCCGTATTTCTGAAGACTGACGCGGTCGAGTTTATGAATGAAGAGGAGGAGCAGTATACCGCCGATGAAACTACCCGTATTCAGGATGATGAGACAGTGCGTTGAGCTATCTTGAAACATAGTGTAGATATCCGTAGCTCCCGTGTCGTCCGTCATCCATGGCGGAGCGGGCCCGCTGAGGTTCAGCGAGTCCCACGTCTTAGCGAGGAACTGCGGACTCGAGAGACCGATGCCGTAGAAGCCAAAGTCGAGGAGGAGCCAGGAGAGCGATGTCGCGGCGAGCGTGCGCCAGTTGCCTTCCGTCCAGAAGTACTGGATGATATCTTGACGGGAGAGGCGCCAGTGGGAGTTTAGGGTTGCGGGTTGAATGAACTGGGTTTGGGACGGGGAACGTTCGGTTTCGTCGTGGGAGTGGACGGTTAGGGCGACGGAGTTCGTTGCGAGGGCTGGCGAGGGGAGGGCGATTTCGCTCCAGGGTGCGATGAGGTTGATGTTATTGACGTGGCTGAAGTTGTCGTCCATCTCGGGGGAGTTTGGATCGCTGAAGAGGGTTGTCGCATCGAACTCGGCTTGGACTGGATCGTCTTCGATCTCGAGGAGGAAGCGAGGACTTTCGGGGATGAAGAATCGGAAGAGCGTTGCGATGACTCCGGGCACGACTCCGATTGCAACCACCCATCTCCACATTACATCGACGGTGCGGGTGATATCGTCGAAGCCCTGCTTTTTGCTGACGACGACCACGATGAGCGAGACGACGTTTCCGGCGATCTGGCCGAGAGGTTGCATGAAGAAGACGGAGGCGATCATTCGGGCTCGATGTCGGGTCGGAGCGAATCTAAACGGTCAGCACTTTCTAGGCAGTGTACAATCGAGCCACCTACTCCGACGTAATGACAGCACTGAGAGGGTAGTCCGCTCCCACGCCGATCCCAACAATAATCCTCCACCAGACCAACCAGGCGAACACGCTCATGCTCCCGTTCTCCCCGGTCGAAGACATGGCGACACCTAACGTCGATGCGATCAACAGCGCCAGCTCAACACCGTACATTTTCTTCCGTCCATTTCGATCCGCAAGATATCCGAATAACACCTGTCCGAGCAGTGTCCCACCAAGTGTAGCGATGTTGATGCAAGTAAGCCGGAAAGAAGAGGTTTCGTCGCGCCAGTAGACGTAAGCGATCATGGGAAGGGCGATGTTGCTAGCGAACAGCTAAAGGCAGGTCTTATCAGCCTTTCTGCTCCAGAATCCCTGCTGCAACAAGACTAACCGTGTATCCATCGAGGAAGAATCCGACTCCAGCGACTAACACAACAACCCATTGAAATGACTGCCGGTCGATAGTTTCGTAAATTTGTCGCGTGCGCACTTGCCGGTCCTGCACCACTCACTTAATCAGCGCTGAAAGCCAAGGGAATGCGTAACAGTCGTAATCCGGACCAGTTCGTACCTGCTCATGCTCAAAGTCCCGCGCTCGATCGGTCTTGTACAACCGAGAGCGAAACTTACTCATGGTGGAAGATGGTGGGAGACCACTGCAGTAACACAACCGTGGGAAAGAAATCCAGCGAGAACCCAAGATTCAGCGACAAGAAAGTCTTGACGAGCGAAGCATTAGATCTGACGCATGCCACGACGGCAGGATAATGGCCAAGCGATGGTGAAGAGGGAAGAAAAAGATTCTCGAAGCACTTTCGAAGGAACCGTCCAAGACGCCGAGGTCAGGTCAGCCCATCCCCCTGTGAGGTATATACCCGCCGAGTCATGCTACTCGACGCCCGTGCAGGACCGGAGCGATGGGAATCGTCCATGTCGAGGGTTGCTGGGGCGGGGGCGAGGGCGAGGGTGGCATAGGGTGGGGGTTGGGTCAAGGCTGCCTGGGCTGCGCGTGCGGCGGTGCCACTGTGAGGGCATTTCTGCTGCTGTGGGATAAGGTTGGTGGGAGGGGGAAGGCCTCGTGCTGGTTATCATTGGGTCTGGGCAGGCTGGGCAAATGGGCAGCAGGATTGAGGCTAAAAAAGCTCCCGTGGCTGGTGGAGCGTCGTGCATCCATGGAGCTGCGCCAGGGACCAATTCTTCGCCCCACGTGCGTTTGTCCTCGATCTCCAGGCGCTGTGACTCGGCCAGGTCCCACTTGTCACATACGACACCCATTGGCGACTCAACCTCCGATCAGAGGACAAAAGACAGGGATCGCTCGTGAATGAGGATGATTCGGTTTGCCTTGACTCTTGAGCGTGGGTGTTTTGCGATTTTAGCCGACGTCCTGGGAGATGAAGGCTCTAGCCTCTTTACCGCAGTTTCCGATGTTTCGGCAGTTCCAGCCATGCGCCAATTAACGCATATTCAGATCATCTCGTCTACAAGGTTTACGCGAGGATGAAGAAGGTTGAAGTGGCAGCAAGGCGTGGAAATCGAAGTCATGATCCTGTCATGTGATTAAGGTGAGGTGTGAGAATAATACAGTGCCAGTGAGATACTCCGCCGCGCTCCGGTAAAGACAACGAACCAAATGCAACTGTCAAACGCGACCCTGGTATCCCAATGCTAAGCTAACGACGAAACGGAAGAGGTCCCAAATAAAGAAAGATAAGCCGGCGCTGTCACCGCAAATTGTCCGTCAGGAATGAGCAAAATGCCTTTTGATCTAATGATGGACCACGTGTTAGCATATCTCTCTAACCAGATTTGAGACAACCGCCGTCGCAGCCACATACCTTGTTCATCCAAGAACTGGAGCTGTAGTGTCTTCATCTGCGCTAAGTGGTCGAAGTTCGGCTGGAGCTGGAGCACAACCGGCCGTCGGGAGTTCTTGCCAGGGGTAACACTTTCGATGCAGGAAACTGGATCGTGCACGAGTCAGCTCTAATCTCCTTGATGGGTCTCGGGTAAACCGTAAGGGATCGGGGGAAACGTACGTGGGATGGAGACGTATCGCTTTCGCTCCTTGCGTTGCGAGTTGGCGAAGAATAGCATGACCAATTTGCCACTGTGGCCACGGAGAATGCGTAGATTCTGGCTGATACACTCCTCCCCACGCCCCTTGGACTTGGCTTCAGCGATACCAGCGATGAAGACGAGTTTTGAGGCGAGGACGAGTTCTTGGAATTGTACACAATCTAGAAGTTCGGTCAGCGGTGGTGGACCGTTGAAATCAGAGGACCATGCTCACCCGTCCAGTCTTCAAAGGTGTAGGATATTTGTGTGGCGAATACCGTGGTTCCTGTCTGTACGGTCTGTTCGTCGAGAAACGATATGCGGAGGGAGTCTTCGTTGGGGAGCTTCGGGTGTTCTAGATGCGGAACAGGTAATCTCGTTGTGTTGACTGTAGCATGGTTAGCAGAGGCACGTATCCGCGAAAGTTGCAAGTGTTACTCACAACTGTGTAAAAAGGCATTCTGCTGTCCAATACCTCCACCGAGCTCCAGGCATTTCAAAGCCCCAGTAAAGTCTTTGCGGATGTTGATGAATGTGTAGCGCAGTTTGAACAGTCTGTTGCTTCGCACGAACGATCTAGTAACAATTAGCCATGCGGCATAATTCGAGAGTCTCTGAGACGTACACTGTCACGGCGGGATTGAGGGGCAATCGGGCGACCTCATCGTTCACGGAGCCTTCCCTCGGTCGGGAAGCCGGGGATGAAAACACAGAAGGGCTGAGAGACGGCGAGAAGGGCGGCGACGAGACGAAGCTGAGGGACCCTGAAGAGCGTGTTGACGACGAAACGGTGCTTTCTCTGCGACTAGCGGGGAGAGGCCAGTCGTCGGCCTCGTGCAAAAAAGTCTGATGCGACATTGTGGGTAGGCAGAGAAACACTGAGAGAGGTCGGTGAAAACGTCGGCGATCTTGCGGATCCCCTCAATCAGATCGGCAAGTATGAAAGAGGAGGGCAGGAGAAATGAGGGCAGTATTAGAAGTCCTAGGTAAGCTCATCACCCCCAGTCTCGTTCACAACACCAGGCCATTGTTGACGGAGCAAACGGGGATGGAGGGGCAGCGAAGTGAATTGAACCCGATAGAGAGGTCCAGCCGACAGCGTTAATTTGGCACGGAGAGCATGGAAATGACCTGAGCCATGCAGGATGCAGACGAACAGCCGCAGAGCTGGAAGCAGCCTACAGGGCGGGGGACTTAACACAACGTGCTCAAATGGATGGCTGCGATCGAAGGCTTGTCCCCAGCCAACCGGTGGAGCTGCAGCTGGGAGTCTGAGCCACTAAAGTTGGAACATGATGGTTGTTGACCCGCGGCCTCGTGGGAGACATGAAAGCTGATATCGCCTAGTCGCGATGCAGTCTAGTCGCCTCCAAGGAGGGTGTTTCTGCTGCTCTTGGCTGGCCCGTAGCGAGATAAGCGGCGGTTTCGCGATCGTCCACGGAGCTCTCTGCTCTCGACGTGTCACTCCAACAATAATCCCAGTTTCTTTCATTCTTTTCCGTTCAAACTCCCAACTCCATCTTTTGTGATCGTTCTTAAAATAGAAATCATTACATTAGTATATATGCTCTATAGGGACAGCCCACTCCAACAAGGGTATCCTGAAATCAGCCGCCAAGAAAAGCAAAAATAACCCTTGCAACAGAACCAACACCGGTCTCAACGATGATCAAAGCTTGAAAGGGGCAGAAACTTAACGCAAGATCTATGCAGTGATCCGCAGACCGTCGAGCAGAGACCCGAGCCCGGGGTCCAACCAGAGCTCGCCGGCCACGCAGCATGTGCAAGGAACGGGTTCCATAGGGCCCGTCGAAGAATGAAGGATTTTTCCAGAACGCCGTCTAAAGTCAATGTATGTATAAAGCTCGCGAACTAATGTCGTGTGCCGCGGCGAAGCTCTCAAGCGCCGAGGTTCAGCCGTCGAACTATCGAAGAGCAGCTGGAGTCTAAGCACGGGATACGCCCAATGCCGGGAATTGGGTGTGTGATAGCTAACGGCGGTGACCTTGAAAGCGATTTTGCATGTTCATCCTCGTGAACACTCAGCGTTGGTGTGAAGAAAGCTCGGATCGCTGGGGAAGGTGATGGCTGACGCGAAAAGTCGCGTTGCGCTAGGACCAACCGTCAAGCTCGGCAAGAGAACAGCACTCGATGACAGGACTATTGTTCCGGCTTCTGTGCGATGATGCGGTAGCTCGTCGTAATCAATCGCATTGTATCCATCTTCACAAACGCCTGCCCATCGAGGCACAGCCGGTTGATCAAGGTCTTGAAATGGCGAGGAAGCACGTGTGTTTTGACGAGGCCGAGAATAACTTGTCGCATAGAGCGGAAGTACAGGTCAACCTTGTCGATCAAGGGGGCCTGCAACCCGCCCACGCTTGCGTTGTCCGAGCGTAACACTGTGAACCCGGCCTCCGCAAGGGCTGTCTCCAGAATCTCGGGGGTGGGGGTCCCCACGGCGCCAATTAGCGGCTTCACCCGGCGCATAAGCTCGGCGTGTTCGGCGTTGGAGGGGTCATATTCCGGGAAGCTGACCCAGTCGAGCAGGGAGATCCTGGCACCGGGCTTGACAATTCGATAAATCTCGCGGAAGAGGGCGGAGAGGTCCTTGCACAGACTGAGAGCCTGAATCTGGTAAAAGGCATCGAAGCTGTTGTCGGAGAAGGGGAGGGGGAGGGTGTTGAAGTCCTGGACGACGAAGGAGTTGGAGTCGAAGCCGAGCCGTTTGTTGAAGGAAGTCGCCTGGGCGACCTGGTTGGGATCGATGTTGAGCCCCGTGACCCGCGCTCCGGCATACTGGGTCATGTGTGCCGCGACTCTGCCGCGACCGCATCCCAAGTCCAACACGCGATCGCCTGTTTTCAGCCCGATATCTTGTGCAATTGACTCTTCATACAGCAGTTGGTTTTCGAGGACGGTGGCTTTGCTGCTCATGAACGGCGGAATGTACATCTTTTCGACATCGCCCAGCGCGCACAGGTGATTCAACACGCCATAGTACGCCTGGAGGCAGTCTCCAACCTTGGCCTGGTAATTCGGGCCCAGGACCTCGACCATCTGTTTCTCGTCGGACCAATCGAGGTTATAGATTACGTATGACGCCATGAAATCGTCCACTTGCTTCGGTGTCAGGTGTTGCAGATATCGGAACGACCTCCAGAACGTTTTCCACCGCTTGGGCGACGCCGAATTGCGCAGGTCTGGAAGGTCTTTTGGCTGAGGCTGCGACAGCCCAGCAGCGGCCAGCTTCTGCTTCTCGTTTGCGACGACATCCACGGAGCTCGAGCTCTCAGAGCTTCGTCCGGACCGATGCGACGGTAGAACTGTCTGCGTTTCGGCCATTGTGTTAGGAATTCTTTCGTGGAGGCAGCGACTCTGACAAATGCTTCAAGAAACAAGGTCACGTCAGCGACAGGGGAAAACACTGGGTCAATGCTATTATGGTTTAGCAGTCATATCAGCTCGGAAACCCTGTTAGGAGCTATGACGGGCAGACCCGACTTTATAGGCGCGCCCTGTTGGAGAATTTTTTTCTTTTTCGACATTTTTGGAGCACGAAATTGAAGCCGCCCTGGACCGATCCGAGTTATACGGATTTGCCATATGACCTGCCTTGGGCAGTTAGTAGCGGTAGCTGGAGTGGGTTATGGTACCAGATCTGGACGGCACCGGAAGAGTCGGAACCGCTGGAAAGACATTGGATGAGCCGGGAACCTTCATCCCGCCTATAGTTCGGGGCAGATTCCTTGGTCCGAAGCCTTTTTCTGCTGATGTTTGCGTCCTGCCGTCTATGAGTCAATATCGCCGGCCACGTCGCCGACATCCCCTGACGACAGTTGGGGAAGCCAGAGCTGCCAGACCTGCATATGGCACTACCAGCAATACGAGCTCACTACTACAATCGACTAATGCAAGTTGGGAGGACTCTATCGCGTCATCAACCGATCGCTGAGCAGCTCTTTGAATCCTTTTTGCTGTCATCTGGAGCGAAAGACGCTACTTTTCGAGGATCCAACATGTCTTGGCGTCCAAGGCTTGATCAGCAGTCAGACGGTCGCTTTGTTGCTGGTTGCGATATGGTTGGTCGGCTGTGGCGTTGGCCCCATCTCAAAAGGGACCTCATCATTCCAACGTACCCGGGCTGCCCTATAGGGATGAGTCGGGTCGGGACTCGGACTCTCGGAAACATACGAGCTTCCACATTTTTGCTGGCCAAATTCCTTCGATTCTTGGTTCCCCGCTTCTATACCCGTTCAGTGAAGACTTGCTGTCAGCCGCCGGAGACCGGATGTTATTATTACTAATGTCGCCTGAACAGGGTACCTGAACAGGAAGCTCCCTCCGCCTGGTGCCGCTTCGACCCGAGCATCCGCTGCAGAAAGAGCTCCAGCTGATTAATCCACCGAGCTTCAGAGCCGTATATCCGGCAGTTACACAGTGCACGGCTAACGAATGCCTATGGTTCTCTTCGAAGGCACAGGGGCTGTTTTATGTTCCTACGCTCAGCTGGCCAGAGGAATAACCCCTGTCGGGCCATATACCATGCCGCATGTCTAGCCGCCGTGTGAGTCCGCGTCATCAGACCCTTCTCCACCTGGCGATCACAACATCGCGATATCGGTTTCCGTGCCATGTAACGTCGATTTTCCTTTGGATATTTCTCCTGCCCATGCGGTTGGCTGTCGGCTCTGCGCGCCTCGTCTTTTTTACCTCTTCCGGTATGGCGTTCCAGACTCCTTGCATGTCAGCTGGGATGACACCAGCCGGCTGCCATTTTGAGCAAAATCTTTGAAAATCCCCCGGGCTGTTGTTGGAGAAGTACACATTGAGAAGCAGGAGAGATCAGCGTTTTTCGTTTTCACGCTCAAGCGACAGCACTAACCAGATCGGCGTGCTCACCTGTGACGTGCTTCTGACTTTCTCCAACTCGTGCAGGACATCTCACTGCCATTTCCCAAAAGTATCAGTTGGAGTCCGTTCGGCCTTTACCATCACAAACATGGAATCTATTATGTCCCCCACGTGACACTCCCAAATACCCTGAGATGCATACAATGCTTTCAGCATTAAGGATTGACTAAACAACGCAGGCATACAGTTATATACAAGCTATGGACGCTTCTAGTTGGCTGAGCCTGATTGACGATGTCTAAATAAGCTTATCTCGAAGCAGTCGCCACCAAACGCTCATCAAGGAGCTTCCTGCACACAGATGCGAGATACCCGGATCCGCTTGGTCCAGGCAGCGAGATTTCTTTCACTTGGACCCTAGTCGTGAGGCTTAAGAAGTTGGTGGCGATGCCGGACATCCAATCACCGTGGCTGCCGTGCTCACTCGTCACCAGCACCTGGTGATATAACCCCCTTGAGTGGTTGCAGATAGCCGGAGCTAGGGTCTTTTCACTGGATGTAGCACCTTGGCCTTTGTGGTACACTGGTAGATGATGGATAATGGACGTAGAGACATGGCAATATTGCGGCCCAAGCAGGATGGAGGACTACCTCCTGACAAGATCTTCGGCTTTGCGAGAGTCTGACGACGCCTTTCGTCTCTTAGGATGGAATCTCACTATTCCGCGGAACTACCCTCTGGAACTATTCAGGTAGGCTAGTCGGCTCGGGCCTGGTTTCACCTATGATGCGTACCTTAGGACGGCCCTTGAACCATGATCACAGGATCTCTTTTATCAGCTGTCAATATAGTCGCGAGGACTGCGGCATAAACAGCCAGGACCAAGCCAGTTTCATCGCCACTAACAGTATAGCGGGCTCTGACATCACTGTATTACATTTTTCTACCACGAGCGATGATACACAGGACGCTAGTCTGCCACCGCGGCTGGCATCACAGTCACGCCAAGTCTTACGACGACCAATATGTCCGGTAGCAGAAAGAGCAATGCACTGTATCAATACAGTGTATTGTATGAGGCAGTGTGGCCTGATTCCTCGAAATTATGTTTAGCGCCATTGCTATAAGATCCATCATCTTTTCCGCACAACATGGAAACCGGCTACTCCATCGTTCGCCAGTTGCGCGACGAGTCCATATTCCCAGTCAAGATACCCCTGCATAGCCTCGCGGGCATTATTTGTTCCCTCATACGGTCGTTTATACACGTCAATCGGCTCCGAAAGCCACCGCCCCTCGGTCTCGAGCGGATAACCCTCTGCCACCCAGGCGGTGGCCCCTCCTTCTAAGTACAATATCTCCCGGGAGGTTCCGACCAGTTTGCGAACCTCCTCAATATTACTTGCGGCAACCCGTCCGTCTGGCGAGGTGAGGACAATCGGCCCGTCGGCGTGGGGAATACTCTTCAAATCTCGAACAAGCTCGGGCCCAGATGCGAACCATGCACCGGGGATATGCCCCTTTCGATAAACTGGGCTGCGGGCGAGATCGATTACAGTCTTTAGGTCTTTGAGGTTATGAAATTTCTCCACCGTGATGGCTCCTTCTTTCGGCGGATTCCATGACGGAGCGACTGAAACCGAGAGGCTGTCGGGTACTGTGGATTGTTCCAAGACATAGACTTCCCATCCGAGTTGTACTAGCCAGCTGGCTGTCATGCGTGCTCGTACTCCGTCAGTATCATACAGCACCAGGCGAGCCCCTCTAACTCCGACCCATTCTTCTGTCGCTTGCACCAATTGACCACCAGGAGCGTTGGCAAAGTGAACCGGGTGGCCTAGAGCGTACTCTTCCGGGTCTCTCACGTCCAACAGGTACAGAGCGCGACTGTCTGACTCTGCTGCAAACCTTTCGAGTTGATCGGCATCGATGAGTGTGACGCCAACGTGGTCGGCCCAAGCCGTCGCGTGCTCCCGTGCCCTTTGCGATGCCTCCGCAGATGGCTGCGCAACGCGCTCTGTTTTCTTGGTATCCAGCTCCAAGCCTTCCAGCGTCCACCCTATCGTACCGTTCCGAAGTGCGACCACCTTATTGGGGACTCCCGAATTGACCAGCGTCTGCGTGCCGACGATGCTGCGTGTCCGACCCGCACAGTTGACAACAACCGTCGTCTCCGGCGAGGGCACAGCCTCGAAGAATCGATACAGGAGTTCTCCACCAGGACAGCTGCGCCCGCGAGGAATGCTCATCGTGCTGTACTCCTCGAAGCGTCGCGCATCGAGAACAGCGACATCGCGAGCACTGTCCTCTAGGATCTTCTTCGCATCCCGCGCTGAGAGCGATGGCGTATGATTGATGGCCTCGACGAGTTCACCAAATGCTTTGGACGGTACACCGACATCGCGATAGACCTCGCCGACGAGAGCGTATGCTGACAGTCCGCCCTCGAGAATAGCGACGTCGACATACCCGAGGGCAAGAATGCGGGGTATGGCCCGCTCCGCGTACCCCTCGCCATCATCGTAGACAACAATCGGGGCGGACAGACGAGGAACCAGCGCAGGGAGCTTTGCTTCGACCTCTGAGACTGGCACGCTGATTGCGAACAGCGGATGGGATTCGGCGTAGGGCCCTTCTTCGCGCACGTCGAGGAGGGCGATTTCCTGCTTGTTTACCCAGTGCCGGCGCAGGTCGCGGGCGGTAATCGATTTGGCCATTTTGCGTGCTGCAGACTAGACGACTGCAAATAGCTACCCGATCATTATATACATATTCAATATCGCTTCGGAGGTTTTTGCAACGGCTTCCCCGCTTGCAGCTCGGCCCAGGTGACGCCATCGCAGCTCCAAATTCGCAAGACCACGCAACTCCAGTCTCCAACTTGGAACCTCCGCTCCTGCCTCGCCTGCCAGCCGATCCATTGTCAAACAAGACCACTCCCCACTCCCAAATAAATACCCTCCGAATATGAGCCTGACCCGGCAAGAGCGAAAGTCGTGCGAAACATGCCGTGAGCCGATCCCTCCTCCATGCTTGAGACCCAAAGACTGGTGATTGCTGACCAGAGATCCCGAGGACCCCAGGCGCACGCAAGCTTCGGTGCTCTGGCGAGAAGAGCGGATGTGCGCGCTGTCGCAGCCTGTCGTTGACGTGTAAGTTCAAGGACAAGGGAGCGCCCGGGAGGCCAAGGAAGCGTGCTGTCGACTATGGCGCGAGTTTGTCAACTGTGAGTGGGGGAGGATCCTCGACGTCGACGTCGACGTCGAGCTCCTCGCATTCACATTCGCACTCACACTCACACTCACACTCGCATGTTTCCTCGCTCGTACCACTCCCGCGAATCATGGATTCCGGGGATTTCGGCGGGTACTTCCCATCAGAGCTCGCGGCGAACTGCGGATTCGACTCTCTACCCCGCGGACTCTTGCTCGGCGACAGCGATCTCTGTGCACTGCCGATAGAATCATGGCAGACGCCGCACGAGCACGATGCCGACATCCTTGCGGCATCTACCAAAGAGACGGAAGCATACGTCTCTCCCGTGTCGCTTCCGCCGTCGTGTAAGTGCGACGAAGAGGTCTCAGCTACAGCCAGAAGTCTGAGTCGAGCGCGCATGTCGCACGACATTATCCTGGCACTTCGAACAGGCGTCTCCCTCGCAGAGAGGCTTCTCACTTGCCCAATATGCTACGACGTATCAAAGCCGCCGCGAGTGACTGTGCAGAATGTCCTTTTGATCGGCCATCTCATGTTCGAAGTCACATCGGGGTATTTGAACTACCTACGGTGGCTAAATGAAAAAGAGCGAACGAAAGACGATGACGGATCCGAAGCGGGGAACGAGCGTCCGACGACCGTCTATCTCGGTTCCGGACTTGGGGTAGTGGATCTACAGATCTCAGCCGACAAGCTGCAGGAGCTTGTCATGCACGGGCTACAGAGCGACGTCGAGCGACTACTTGCACTTGGGGAGAAATTCGCGCAGCGCCAGCGCCGTCGCCACATGGTCGGACACGAGACCTGTCCAGACCCGGAAGGCCACTGCCGGCGAAAGCAGGACGATAATATTGACCGCGACCCGCTGGACGTGTGTCCGCACCACCCCGTGGCGCGCAGGCTGGTACCCTGTTTCCGCATCGTGGACGAAGTGCGAGGGATGATTCAGCAGGTTTCCGAGGCTGTTATGTGATATCCAATTACAATATATGTTTTTTTTATTTCCTTGTATTCCTAGATTGATATAAGTCTTCTGTCAATGACACCCATTCACCGCCACAGGCGCCTTCGCCTTCACCTTCGCCGTGCCCGTACCCCCACAACAAGACTGAACCCCCAACCTACAAAAGCACGACGAACTAATCTCCACATCCGCCTCAACCAGCGCAAGAACCAGCTGCTTCTTGATAATATTCGCCTCGGCATGCCGCCCCAACGCCTCCAAACACTCATGATACCCATGCAGCGCCCACACATTATTCGGATGCTGGTGCGCGCGCTTCGGCGTCGGAACCAACCCCAGATCCTCCGCATACGCCCGCGCAGCGCGCTCAACCTCCCCCTGCTCCAGCGACAGCGCCGCATACGCATGCCGCGCGGGGAGCATCCACCCCCACGGCTCCGCAAAGGGCAACTCATCTTCCAGCCGCACTGCATCGCCCAGTCTCCGGAACGCAGTCTCATGATCTCCACGCCGATACTCGATCTCGCCATCCAACATCGCCGACGCGATGTGGAAGATATCCGTGATTTTATTCGGGAAATCGAGCCGCGTCGGCGGGACGTATTTCGCCGCAGCGTGGAATGCCTCTCGCGCTGCATCCGCCTCCGCTACCCGCCCTGTTGCAGCAAACGCGATCCCCCGCCCATACTCGCGGAACAGATTCGTCACGCAGTATAACTCCTTATCCGCGCGCTCCTCGAGCTGCAGCAGTTCCCCCCACATCCCGAACCGGATAAGCACGTGCACACGCACGGCTAGGAAAAACTCCATCCAGTTCGCGAGCGCCGGCGTCTCGACGCGCAAGATCTCCTCGCTAATCGTCCCCTCCATCCGCGCTGTCGCCTCCAGCGCAGCGCCCCTCTTCCCACCCAGCATCGCCGCGTATATCAGCGAGTGGTAATCGTGCAGCCGGTAGTAGCTGTAGAACGTCAACCCGCCATTCCGGGCGAAATACCTATCGTCAGCTAGCGTTGCTTTGTAGTTATACTCCACGGCCCGTCGGTAATCGCCCACGAGGACGTCGATGTGCGCCGGCATGTGGTATGTATGTCCCGTATCGGGGATCATCTCGCGGATGAGTTCCGCCGCTGGGAGGGCCGCTTCGGGGGTTGAGGACATCTCCATGAGGTGGATGTACATATGTGCGGGGCCCGGGTGGGACTCGATGCCTGGTTGCCGGAGCGCGCGCTCGAGGAGGGATTTTACTTCGAAGACCGGGGAGGTCGCGATGGGGAGGCCTGTGCTTGCGTCGTAGAGTTTGCGCGGGGCGGTGTTCATCAATGCGTCGGCGAAGAGGGTCACCATGTCAAAGTCTGTGTCGTTGCTCCCGAAGGTTTCGTACACGGTGCGCATTTCGGATGCGTAGGCGAGACTGCAGCCTGCGAGGTCGCGCGTCACGTCGTCGTTGGGATACCGGATTGTCAGCGCGCGGATGAGCGCGTGTTCCCAGGGGGTTATCGATGGCGCTGTGCCTGTGCCTGTGCCTGTGCCTGTCCCCTCTCCATCTGCTGCTATCCCTGGATCTGACTGTAACGCAGCAGCAGCATCCGCCCTCCTCAACGCCTCCCTCGCAAACACAAAACACCGCCTAATCGCATTCCCGCGATCCACCTCATCGAACAGCGCCCACGTCTTATTATAATTCGACCCGGCGCAAAACGCAACGCCCCAGTAGCCCATCGCGCAGGCTGCATCGTGCGCAATGACCTGCTTGTAGCAGGTGATCGCCTCGTCGTGGTTGAAGCAGTAGGTCCAGATCAGCGCGCGGTCGAACCAGTTTTGGGCTTGCGAAGAGCGTGTGCTGATTTTGCGGGTTAGGCGGCCGAGGGAGAAGTAGGGGGCGCTTGTTGGGAGGGGGGTTAGGCCTGAGAGTTGGTGTTGGAGTTGGAGCTGTAGCTCTGGTGAGGGGGAGGGGGAGGTCATTTTGGTGGGTGGTCGACTTCGCTTGGCGCGCTGTGTTCTTTCGCTCGCGGGGTTGACCGTTGACCGTTAATGCAGCTATAGCGAAAGATTTCTCATTCTGAGCTGCGATGGCGGGCGCGTCCAGGTTCTTGGGTCGTTTAGTTATCTTATCTCCTGCTCCTGCAGCGAGAATAAAATCCGTGGGGAGTTGGTTCGGAGGGTTTTCGTCAGCGATGCAGCGGATGGCGCGATTCTTATTCGACCTCGGATGGTTTTGCCCCTCGCGGGGACCAAATATCCCCCGCCCACAGGCACAGGCCCAGTCATCGAGGGGGATTGTGGTTGGTGGCGCCGTTGTTGGAGATGGGGGCTGGAGTTCTTTTGTTAAGCTTTTTCGATATTTTACAATGGGATTTGTATGCGAATTGATAGTTATGTTTTTATGGTTGTGTGGGTTCTAGATTAAGTACATTTAGCAATGGAGGCTTGAGAGTCAAGAAGAGTGCATCGATGACCGTTTCTCAATCTAACTACCCGGCATGTAGGTACTCTTTCAGAATAGCTACAGAAACACAGTCCAGGATATCCATCATCTCAGGGGTACTTTCAGTTTCTCGCAGAGCAGCGTGGAGAGTGTTCTATCTAACCCTGCCCTACCCCATTCCAACTCCAGACAAGTACCGTAAAGAACAGACTATCAGCATTGACCATCGAACTATTCATGCTTCGTTTATGCTACATGGTGTTGATAGGCTAGCTAGGCAAGGAGTACCTTCAGATGGGAATTCTCACCTTGGAACTATACCAGACGCTGTCGGGTTGGACGGGGAGGGATTTGTGCCCTCTACAAC
Source organism: Aspergillus carlsbadensis (assembly GCA_025688815.1). Taxonomy (NCBI): domain Eukaryota; kingdom Fungi; phylum Ascomycota; class Eurotiomycetes; order Eurotiales; family Aspergillaceae; genus Aspergillus; species Aspergillus carlsbadensis. The sequence continues at coordinate 177,557 of MU628184.1, forward strand.
AATGTATGATGTAGCTGATGAATTAGAACCCTGTGCCCTTATTTACCAGGTTAGTACCAAGTTTATACTGTGCATATCCAGCATATAATTTACTTTCAGGGACTATCGAGTCCGTGACTCGTGGACAAGGCAAGGCCAGCTGAACCATGGACTGACCTTTGTACTACCTATGTGATGTGGACATTCCCACTATAAATAATATCCCTTAAATGCTTCAAATACGAAACATATCTTGTTTTATATAATGGTGTTTAATTCCATATCTTTACCACATGCATTGCCTAACTAAGGTATAAGAACCCAGGCACATGTCCTCTCTTGTCATAATACTCCACCACAGTTACAAAAATATATCTTTTGCCCTGGTGATAGAAATCTTTATCCAAGCCCTGGCACATAAAACCTAATTCTGTTGCTTCTCAGAATTTCATGATATGTAAAAACCTTGCCCCTCCATACCCCGTTGACTTTGACTCAAGAGCATGGAATGTTGGCACAGCTGCGGTAGAGGCAAGGGCATACTCACACGTAGACCGGCCTCAAGATATCAAACTAGCAGGAACCAAAAGATAATAACAAGGCTTGATACTCATGGTGCTATTTATTGGATTATTAATGCTACCCCTCCCTCCTAGATACCAAACCTACAAGATCCCCAAAACCGTCAACAAACTCAACACCAACCTCGCCAACGCCGCCAAATCATCCGTATACCCCTGAACCCCGGGCCCATCCACCGGCAAATCCCGAACAGTCTCCAGAATCTGATCAACAAGATTATCCACAAACACCCCCAACCCCTCCCCCGGCTCAATGCCCCCAAGTATAAAACTAACCCCACTATCGACAACCATGCCCAGCAGCTCTTTGACCGGCCGCGTCGCACTAACCTCGATCGATTGAAAGGCCTCTTCCCAGTACTGCAGGTGTTCGCCGCGGTAGACGACGGAGACGCCGCGCGCGGAGGCCATGACGTTTCCTTCGCGGAGGTACGGGATTTCGGACTGGATTATGGCGTTGATGTTGGATTCGACGGTGGCTGTGTGTAGTTGTGCGCGGATTGTGAATGTGTTGTTTCCTGGGATGATGTTGTTTACCGAGACGGTGGCTTCGCCGACGGTTAGGTTTGCGATTATTACTGCCAGGGTTACTTCGCCCTAGTATTTGTTAGTTCGTGGTTTGGGGTGCAGGGAGGAAGGGGAGGGAAGGGGAGGGAGGAGGGCGCACTAGGGTTACGGTTGCCGGGGCGGGATTGAAGACGACGACTTCGCCGTAGACGTTGTTTCCCCGTTCGTCTGGAGGCATGACGCCGATTTCGTTGATCCAGATGTTGGGGAAGTTATCGAAGCCTGGAGTCATCAGCCTAACAAGGAACCCTCATCCTCACCCTCACCAGCAGAGACCCGAACTCAGTAAAACCTCCATGAAAATAAAAGAAAAATACATACCAGGCAAACTAACAACCTTCATCAAATCCACCGTGGTACTCAGCCCCGCAACACCCACCCTCGTCTTCGCCTGCCCGGCAACACTGAATCTCGGATGATACGCGACATCCTCAACAAGCAACGCAAACTGCCCGATATCGCCCAATTTCATCGTCTGATTAACCAGCGTAACCTTCTCGTTGGCCGAGAACTTGAGCTTCGGCAGATCGACCGTCGCGATCGGGATCGGGTCGTCGCGCGTCGCGGGGCGGAAGAACTGCGCGCGCATCGAGTCGAAGTTTACGCTTACGGCGTCGGGGACGCGGATGTTGCTGAGCACGGAGAATTGGATGCTGTCGTTTGTCGGGTTGAGGAGGTTTACGTGGACGTCTGGGATGGGCACGCGGTCGAGGAGGTAGACGGCGAAGGCGGGGGCTGCGTAGAGGAGGCTATCCATTTGTTAGTGGCTCGAGCCTCTCTCTGTCTGTAACGAGGTAGCAAGGCGCTTTGGTTGGTACTCACAGAAGTGGAATGCCCGCCGCGATAAGCACGATCCCCAGAAGCCCATAGCAGACAAAGTACCGCGCGATATGTGAGTTTCCGAAGCCCCTAGTGATGATACTAATTAGCATGTACTAGAATCCAAAAAGACGGGGGAAGTACTTGATCTTCTTCTTCTTCTTCTTCTCCGGTTCCTGCTTCTCGCCACTATCGGCCTGCGCTTCCTTCTCGTCTTCTGCGCCTTGGATGTAGAGCCTATCCAAAGCCAATTAGCAACCTTAATCACACCCAGGATCTTCCAGCAACATTGAAGGAGATGCATACGGACGAGAAGCATATTGCCCAATATTAAACACGACGCCGAGAATGCGGAGGCCGCCCTGAACATTTATCAGTGTCTGACATTGTCTAATGACAAGGTGAGAGATTCAAAAGACGTACGAAAAACCCACTCGCAAACCACGCCAACGCAGCCAGGAACGTAAACGCCGTGCCGGCCTTGTACGTCGAGCAGTTGACGGCGTTATCTGGGCGGAATCCGTAGCAGTCGGATTCAACGAACTACACCAGAAAAAAAAAAACACAGATTAGCATGTTCCACCTACTCTACCCTAGGTACTGTACTCCACTACACCGCTCCAAACAAGCCCCATCCCCCATCCCCTGCCCCATAAAAATTGAAAAAAAAAAGAATGAGGGAAGTAGGTACCTGCACAACCAACGCAAAAACGGCCGCGAGCAGCGCCGCAAGAGCCCAGAAGAGATCCCAGAGGAAATTCGGGTACGGCGGGACGAGGCAGGCGAGGGCGCCGAACGACGAGATGGCGACGATGTAGACGATCAGGTCGTCGCTCCAGGCGTGGTTTGTGTAGAAGCGCGCGTTCAGGCCGATGGTTATTATTGACGAGATGAAGACGCCGATGCGCGTTAGGAGGCCGAGGAATGTTAGGAGCATTTTTGCGGTGCGCGTCTCGCTTTGCGGAATTGATAGTAGGGGATTGGGAGAGTGGCGATGGGAGATGGGATGGGATGGATAGGGAGGGGATGGAGTGAGGGAGGGAGTGTTAAGCACGCACGCACACCTCGCTCGCTCGATCAGCTCAACTCAACTCAACGCGGGGGCAGGGATAGAAATTGCGGGGACAAGAAAATAAAGTAAGGAAAAATTATCGCAGCCCAGCGGATGTCACTAGACCAGGGTACCTTCACGAGAGCCAAGTGCGAGTGAAGGGTCATGTAGCCCTAAGCAAGCGGTCCGCGGCAGGGACGGGACAATCGCTTGCGGGGGCCAAACTCCGCATTAGTCGACGGAAGTTAAGGTAAAAGGGTCGTCTCCACGGGGAATGAGAGACTAGAGAGACTACGGAAGGAAAAGTAAAAGGGGGGGAGGGAGGGAAAGAATGGGGCTCGTGATGGGGCGGACAGAAGGAGCTGCGCCGGGAACTCGAATCCTGGCGTGTGGGACTTAACTGCTGCTGGCCTGTGCTACGCCTGTGCTAGCGTGAACGGGGGTCGCCGCGCGAGATTTATTGTTACAAGGCTGATCTTGCGTATTCTGGAGGTGTTTGCCCGGTTGTGCTACACTTTTCGAGGACTGCGTGTAGTACTGCTGACTATTCTTGCAACTCTCTGGCATTCTTAGCGTCTCATTCGCGTATATCGTTGAACACATGTACAGAACTCATTCTTAAAATCTGTCTGGAGTATACATGCATAACTCAAGTATATCATAAAACACATCACCCATAAACAAACATAAGCACGAAAAGAACCGAACAACCCAAAGCAACCTCCCACCCCACCCCAACCCAGTCCCTCAATCAAGGCTTGACCAACTGCCCACCCCTCTTCTTAATCTTCTTCCGAAACAACCTTATCGAATACGTCTTAGGCAACTGCCTTATAAAAAGCGGCGTAAACGGATACACACAAGCCATCCCACTAACAAACAGCCCCGAAAGCGCTCTTGAACTCTTCGTCGACTTAAGATGGAACTGCTCGCGCACAGACGGCGGGAGCTGCTCAATGGTCAACCGCCGGATAAACGGCATCGCAACGACAACCGCGGGCCGCAGCCACAGCGGGACGCTCTTGACCGGGTGGAAGATCTCCCTAAGCACGAGCTCCGCGTCGGCCGTGACCTGCAGTTTATTCTCGACCATGTCGCGCCAGTAGACGCGGAAGGCGCGGAGATCCCTTGGCCACATCTCGCGGGGGACTTGCAGGGACGTCCCCATGACGGAATACGCCTGGAAGACGCGCTCGGCCATTGCGGGGGGCAGCGGGCCGTAGATGAGCTCGTACATGCCGACCATGGACGCATAGATAGTCGCCGCAACCCAGAGCTGCAACTCCGGGTCCAGCGCCGAGTAGGGGCGGGGCCCGGCCTCCTGCGTGACGCGGGCGTGCGCGAGGTCCACCCACGTCTTCATCAGCCGCTTGTCCTCGTCGTTGCCAAAGATCATCACGTAGATGTACATCTGCGTGTACTGCACGCGCGAAATCGCGCGCTTGGTGAAGGTGCTGTGGTCTGCGACGCCTTGGCCGACGAGTGGGTGGGCGATTTGGAGGAGAATGGCGGCGGGGCCGCCGGCCAGGGCGATCCCCTCGCGTGCGACTTTTTTGAGGTCTTTCATTGCGAGTGGGGAGATGCTGTTGAAGGGGGCGGGGTCTTTTTCGATGGTGATGGTGAAGGAGCCATCGGAGGAGCCCTCTGAGTGCGAGGTTGAGGTGGTGACTTTTTCCGCGGTGAGGCCTGTCATTGTGCTGGTTGTTGCTGTCCCAGCTTGTCTGTGGTTCAAGAAAAATGAGGGTTGAACCAGGTCTATGTTTCCGGTCAGTTAAGCAAGAACTAATAAATAGAATATGCCAGATGTTTCAGTTCTCCTGATGAAGGTGTAATCACACCACGCCATTCTGATATAACCCATCCGGCCGACGCCCATCTATCGTGTATCATTGAAGGAGGGGTCTTAGTCCGCGGAACCCCAGCCGCTGCCGCGAACCGCCATCGGCACCAAAGGAATCTCATGCTTGATCGGCGTAAGGATGGAACGATTAGGCCATACCCCTCGTGTGTCAAAGTCATGGGGAGGATTCAGACTCGTGGGGTAGGCCAGCGATGAACGTGGTGGGGAAGTTGAAGCGGGGGAGGCGAGGATGGCAACTGCGGCAATATCACGAGGATATTTCTGGGGACAGTCAAGTGTCAAGCGTCGAGGCTCTCGGCGCCGACATTCGAGTTAAGGCACCTGTGCGAGTTGTCGAAAGCTTATTGCTGAGAAATGGATTTCTCGCGGCTCGCGAGGGAGGGTCTGCGGAAATTTCGTCAGAATTTAGGTTGTTCGGGACTTGGTTGACGTGCCGGGGCCCACTTGGTCGAATCCGCCCTGCAGTAGCGCAGTTTCAAGCCAATCAGCTTATTTTCAGGGTTTGATATCTGTATTTTTGGTACACGAGCCTTACCGCTAGAGAACAACCCTCCTTCAGGATCCCTGACGACCATCCTTGATGACTATCCTTGAGGGTAAAGCGGTGGATTATCAATATCGTGCCTTCTGGCCCCGCATATGATTGCTTTTGCAGGATGATGACTCTTCGTGGCAATGTTTGCCAATACGAGCTTGCGCATTTGGAATTGCGTCTGCACGCCTCAGGGGTAAAGGATTCAGCAGGTAATGCTGCTTGCTGCCTTGCAGCTTCGATTAGGCTCATCCTCCTACCCAGGAGGACGGAAATCCCAAGAAGATCCTTTCAGAGTAGTAGGTTATTGTAGGGGAAGTTTGTGGTTAGGCGAACCTGGTCCCGCATTTGAGGCAGGCAAGGAGTGGCCACTGTCACAGGAGCCTGATTGATATCTAGATTTCAACTGCTATTATGGAGCCCAGAGACCTGCCAGAGTTGTCAAGATCGAGTATCTATCCCCTAGCAACAGGAAAAGAACCCAGTGTTCGAGACTCGGAGAATCATACAAAAGCAAGATCGCAAGGGAAGCATATTAATATTACCAGAAGGCTACATATATCGGCCGCCTAATGACCTCCACGCACTGCGACTATATACACTCAACAACCCCGTCTCACTATCCATTCGTTCCTGGAGGACATGTACATCCCGTCATCGCACCATATTACCCAATATAGTCCTCCATTTCCTCCACAGTAGTCGCTTCACACGAGATTGTGTGCTTCTCAGATAGGAACCAGCCGTAGAGCCTGACTATGCGAGATAGTCGCAATTGTCGAGAGGGAAGCTTAGAGCTCAACAACTGATCCCCGCCTCTCGGCTAGCCTATCCGAAGATAGCGCCGAGGATGCCAGAGATAAGCTGGACAATAGCGTTGATGAGCTGCAAAAGTATCAATTAGCATCATACCACATCTCCATGTACCAGATTAGAGCGCATACCGGAGCAACCGCATCAATCAACCCCCCAACCGCGTCAACAAAGTCATCCGTCAGCAACCGCGCCGCAGAGCCCACCAGGCTCACAATCTGCGTAGTAGTATTATCATTTAGCAGCTTAGCCGCGTTGCGGAGGACGACCTGCAGCTGCTGGAAGGTCTGCGGGTTCAGGAGATCGAGGAGGGGACCGATGGAGTTGATCAGGTCACCGAGGAGGCCGCCGAGGCCGCCGAGGATGTCGCCGCCGCCGCTGGTGCCGTTCTGGCGCTCGACGAGGGCGTTTTTGAATTCTTCCAGGGCTTCTGGGGCCGGGATTGCGAAGGCCAGGAAGGGGAGGGCGAGGAGGAGGAGGACTTGGATGGTCTTCATTTTGAAGAGCTGGCCTTGAATGCGCAGGGAGTTTGTGTGGTGAAGTTGATGGGGTAGCGTGGGCTTAAGAGAGAGAGAAGCTGGGGACACCGGTGGACTCCTGGGATTCTGAGGTTGCTGATGGGGAGGAAGGTTGGGGGTGTACACTCGGGGTGCTTTTATATCTATAGCTCTGTATTGTTCTCCGCTGGTGGGGAATGTATCTGCACACTTGAAGGGGGATTCTAAGACAGCGCAATTTTAGCCTGCCCCCGGCCCGTAGCTCCATGTGATGCGAGGGTTACTTGATTCTGACTGACTGCTTCGGCCAACTGCCCGCGGATCGACGGTGATAATCAGGAGAATCCAGGAGAAGGACATGGCATGGCGACCGCTGGGGGGAGAGTGCGGGGTTGGAGGCTGCAGGGCCCAGAGTTTGTCATTGGACCTGTGAAATGAGGTCTTTCCTGGCAGCGAGCTAGTAGGAGGATGCAGCATTTGTTCCTGGCTAGTTTGCCACTCAATCCTTCTTGCTTTTCTTACTTTTTATGTTGAGGGCCGTGAAATACGAACTGAGTGGTACGGTAAAAGCTACCCGAAGGACACGACGTCGGTCAATCGATCAGCATACGTAGGCAGACTGTACGAGTACCAAAGCCCTACAAGTGAGACTGTCTAAACATTCGAACTCATTCAAGCAGGACGTGCTGTATTCTGTGAGGCATACTGGAACCAAGAGACAAGTAAGACATATCCAATAACCTCCGGCACATACCCTCAGCTGGTGGCGTCCCGTGGCATCACGCCTGGATCCTCTGGCGCCATGAGGGGAACCACCGCATTCGCGTCGTCCGTGGCCCCCCGGCCGGAAGCACGACAGCAATTTCAGCAAGCCTCGCGATCGACAAGCGTATATTCCCTCCTAATCCGTGTTTACTGTGCGAACTTTCTCTCGCCGCGGAATGGCCAAGCGGCCCGCGGAGAGCTAACCCTATATCCAACCCCGTCGGCTTTATTTTCCTGCTTCCTGACCCCATCTTCCGAATATTCCCCTGACATCTCTGTGGGGTACGAAAGGGGCTTCTGTCAGAACCAGTCACAGTCACAGTCACAGTCGCCGTTCAGCTTTTATATCGCATGTGTCCTTGGCAGCTGCCGGTGGATTCTTGGAGTATGTCTACCTCCCTTCCCCCGTCCAGGTCCTCCTCTTTACTGACCTGGTTGAGCCTTTACCTCTTTGTGTGGAGAAGCCTTTACTCTTTCTACTCACTTTGAGTTCTACTTCACTCAAGACAAGTCCTGCTGTTGCTGCTCACCGTCAATCCCATCCAAGCCAACATGCGTTTCTCCATCATCTCCGTCTTCTGCCTCGCGACTGCAGCCTTCGCACAGGACGACGCGCCAACCACCACCATCGACATCGCCAAGCTGCCTTCGCAGCTGTAAGTCTCCCGTCACCCTTGAGTACCATTGTTCATGTACAATATAAGACACACTAACAAAACAATCCAGCTCCCAACTCGCCTCCCTCCTCCCAACCCTCCCTCCAAACTGGGAACTCCCCGAACGCTTCAGCAGCCTGCAAAGCGCGCTGCCGACTCCACCCCCGGGGATCGCGAAGGACGTGCTAGCCGCAATCCCAACCTCCGTGCTCCGCGGCCTCGTGAACCCGGCCTCGCGCAGCGCACTGCAGGCGCAGGTCGCTAGCGACGGGCCGCCGCAGTGGTATCAGGACCTGCCGACCACTGTCAAGGATTACTTTGCGCTGTTTGCGACGCAGATTGCGGATCGGAGTATTACGTATAACTCTGCTGCGGCGGTTGCGACTACGGGGAGTATTGAGGCGAGTACTGGGGATGGGGGTGATGATAGTGAGGGTGGGGAAGTGTGGGATTTGAATGAGGTTGTGAGGGATGAGGATGAGTCTGGGGCGGTGGCGGCGTTTGAGAGGAGGGCTGTTAGGAGTAGTTTGCTGGTTGCGGTGGGGATTTTGGGGGTTGCGGTTGCGCTCTGATTTCTGGGACGTGAGTGTGAGTGTGGGTGAGGGGGACTGAGTCAGATGGTTTGGTGCATGTGATGAGGCGAGGTTGATGAGGTGATTCGGGGAGAGGGGGAGGGATGGGATGAGGCGAGTCGGCCGTGCCCCGGAGTAACTGATTGTATTTAGTGCCACATGGGGTAGTAATGAATGTTGGATTAATGGGTTGTTGGATTGGATTGAATCGCACCGCATCGCATCTCTCAAATCCCAGCGTCGAACCTCGCAGGTAATGCCACTTTCACCCTAGCCTACAACGCGGGGAGGACCCTACCTAGTCCCTGCCTAAGCTACCGCTACCAACGGTCGCAAGAGAGACAAAGCTCAGACCCCGTCGATCATCTCGCTTCGAGCCAGGGGCATCTCCTGTCATTTGACTCCTTTCGCTCTCGGCCCGAACTGGGGCTGCAGGGGGTCCGCCTGTTCTCTCGGCGTGGCCCTCTCGACGACTCGATCGGAGGCTGGCCCCGCTAAAACCCTGGCTCTGGTGGAGTTACAGCCTGCAGATGGGCTAGTATTTTACAAGCCACATACACCGCGCTAACCCCCGGCCCGAGTGTAGGGCCAACGGCCATTCTTTTAAGGCGAACGGTGACTGGTCCATAACGCGCGCTGTTATACGCAGTTCGGGCCGGGAGTGCTGACAGTGATAGTAATAGGACTGGACTCTGAACAGGTATGGATTGCGAGTCTGCGTAGATACCCCAGATGCAAGGTAGCATCGTATAACAAGAATAGTATCTCCACACTTGCGTAATATCCCGAAACCTAGAATCCTACCAGCGGCTTTCACATCCTTGATATGCGGCTGTCAGGGACGAACGAATGCGGAGTAATGGCAGTTCGGCAGTGCTAAGCCTAAGCAGTTCTACTGAGTCGGTGGCCTTGAGATGCGAGGCGTGCGTATGCTCTGCCAGTGAAAGAAAGACGCGTGCTCTGATTTATCAAGGGGATTTGCCTTGCCAATACCCTCGATCTGGTTGATTGAGTCTCTATACATCTTACACGCAGAATCGAAGGCGCAAAGCACTTCAGTCAAGATGGACTCGAACGAAAAGGAACCGCTCCTAATTGAGCCCTCACCAGACGCATCGGGCTCCGACGCCTCCCTTGGCTTCAAAAAGAGTCCAGTGAGTAAGAGCCCAAAAATCGCGAGGCTCAACAAACCGCCGAGAAAACGATCGCGGATCGCGTGTACCTGGTGTCGGGACAGGAAGGTGCGCTGCGATGCCTCGAGCCACGGCGTCCCCTGTACAAATTGCGAGCTCGACCAGCAAGAGTGCGTTGTGCATTCTGCATCGCAGTGAGTACACTTCGCTCTTTAACCCCCGCAGAGCGTGTCGAAGCGGACGAGATCGAACTAACAGACAATTAGAAACCTCCGCGCAAAGAAACCAGGCTGCGCCCGGCGCCAGCCCTACCCCTCGCCACCGAGTACCCTCAAATACTCCATCTTCCAGCCCCCCGAAGCATCCTCACGAAGCCCTCTAATCTCACACGCCTGGAGCGAAAGCGACGGCGCTGTTCCCTTGGGCACGCCGCCGCTGCCAGGAACCGCCTCATCCACAACAACAGCAACAACCACGCACTTCGACGCAGTCTCCGACGTCGTCTACTCATTCCACCCATTCCTCAAACTCCCCGGCCTCTCCGAGGTCCCACAGGAGGATATCCAGTACCTTAATCTGAAGGGGTGTTTTTGGGTTCCCTCCGGCGGGACGCTCGATGAGTTTGTGCGGAAGTATTTTCTCTACGTGCATCCGTGTCTACCGGTTATCAACGAGGCCGAGTTTTGGCAGATGTATTATCGTCAGTCGGGTGTTGGGGCAGAGGAGAGCGGGTTGAGTCTGTTTACGTTTCAGGCTATGCTTTTTGCGGCGTCTGCGGTATGTTGCTTTATCCCGTAACAGTTCTGGGAATGAAGATCTAGATGGATACTGATGTCGAAGATAGTTCGTCTCATCGAAAGCAATCAAATCCGCAGGATTCGTAGATGCCAGAACTGCCCGAAATGTTCTCTATACACGCGCCAAGGTACGCTCCGCATTCATCCAAAACCCACCATCTACATGGAATCAGCAGGGCTAACAAAACCAGCTCCTCTACGACCTAAACTGCGAAAAATCCATCCTCTCCACAATCCAAGGCTCGCTCTTACTAACGCACCAATCCTCCTCCTCGGACCTCCACGCCGGGTCCCTCTGGCTCAGCATCGCAATCCAAAACGCCATCGTCTACAACGCGCTCCACCCGACCCCATCACCATCCCCAACCCAAAATCCAACCCAGACCCAAACCCCCAAACACGAAAACATCAAGCGCCGAATCTGGTGGTCGATTCTCCTCCGCGATCGAATCGTCCCACTCGGTCTCCGTCGCCACCCACAGATTACGCCGCAGACCATGGATCTCACGGGCGAGAGCTGCCTCACTCCGCTTGGCGAGCGGGATCTCGAGGATGAGATTTCGTGCTCGGAGGTTTATGATCCTGAGACGAAGAGGTTGCTTGCGAGGGTGTTGGGGGTTCAGTGTGGGCTTGCGGTTGTTCTTTCGGATGTGCTTGTGCTTGTTAATTCGGGGGTTGGGACCGGTGTTGGGGTTGGTTTTATGGGGGTGGGAATGGGGATGGGGAGAAGACAGAGTCTGAATCAGATGGAATGTCAAAAACGGCCGCAGCCGCAGGCACAGTCGACGGCGAGTGTCAAGAAGCAAGTCGCAAACTGCAAGGCAGCCCTTCTCAAGTGGTCCACAAACGCAAAGGCCGCGCTGGGGGCCGTCGTGAACTCGCACATGACGCACGAGTCTGTCAGTCTATACTTCGGATTAACATTTTTCTACTATCAGTGAGTACTCCTCTGCCCATATCCAACATCTAGGGAAGGTAAGGGTAAAAGGAGAACTGACAAAACCAGCGCCGCCCGCCTCGCCCTCTGCAACTTCGAAGCCCTAACCCTCCAACTGAACAAACTTCTATCGACCGACACATCCACGGAAACCCCCTCAGCAGCAACCGAGGAAGCAGAAGCGGAAGCAGACCACGAGCGTATCCAATATGACCTCGAAGACGCAACGGGCTGCATCACAGATACAATCAAGCGGTTCCTGGCCCAAGGCGTTGCGCACCATTTACCCATTAGCACGTAAGCCACCTCTCCCCTCTCCCTCTCTCCCCATTTAACCCTCATCCACCAACTCACCCCATAAAACAAACCAACACTAACACCCTTTCTGCTCCGTATAGAATCCCCCTAACAGCCCACCCCCTCCTGCTATCCGCCCTCGACGTAAAACTCTCGTCGACAAAATCCCAATCCGCAACCCGCAAGCGCCGCTTCCGATACTACGCGAGCCTCATGCAGGTCTTCCAGCTCCGATACGATGGGACGGATACCGTTGCGGCGTTCGTACAGCATACGCTGCAGGTTGCTGAGTATCTTTTGCCGAGGGCGGCTGTTGGGTTTGGTGTTAGGGTGAGGGGTGGGAGTGAGAGTTCTGGTGGTGTTGAGTCCGGGACAAGAGGAGGTGGCAGTGGGAGTACGAGCCCCACTCCCACCCCGGCGCCAGCAAGTTGGTCGGAGCTCTTCGCGGAGTATCCGAAGCTGTACCTTCGACTCACCCTTGCGCTGGATTATGGGTTCAGTCGTGGCTATTTCCCCGCGTATGCGGAGATCCATGAGTTGCTTGGTGGTGTTGGTGGTGCCGGGCCTGGGGCGTTAGATGCGTCTCTTGGACTCGGAACTGCAACTGGATCCGCATCTGCATCCATGCCTGCGTCGTCAATTCTCGCGTCGGATACGAGGGCTTCTCCGACGAGCCCTTGTTTTGGTCCTGGTCCTACTACATCTGCGCCCAATCTGGTCTCGGGGACGGGGCAGGTGGTTAATCTGGCGGAAATGTATACGCTGCTGGAGCCGGAACATCAACGTCAATCTCAACCTCAAGAGCTGCCACTGCCACTACCACCGCAGACACTCCCGTCACAGCATGGGCCAGCTACACTGGATTCACTCATCATCCCGAGCTACAACCCCATGCTGGAGCCGTACACATACCCCGCTCAACTCCCCTCTACACAATTATCATTTCCGCACCAGGATTACGGGTGTGGCATGTATACACTCCGTGATGGGCCTCTCCTGGATGAGAATGGGAGTCCTGAGTTTCTGAACTTGGGAAGCTCCGCGTCGGAGTATTCGGATGGGGTTCTGGGGGGTGGGGTTGCGATGGGGATGGTGGAGGAGGGTGTTGTTAGTTGTTAGTGCGTGATCGAATTTGAAATGTCATGTCATGTGTTATGTTTGCATGAAAATTAGAATCAGGCGCATGGAGTTTGTTCTACAATCAGTCATGCGATTCTGCGGGCATGGAATCCGGGGCCGAACCGCGGGGTGCAGAACGGAGAACGGAACAGGGAAGTAAGGCAGGGGGGCTGCAGGTGGTACGAGAACACGCGGGGAAGAACCGGCAAAACGAGACCAAGAAAGATCAATCTTATTCATGTACAGTATGCACAAATGAAATGCAACTTGGCCAGACACAGTTAGATAGAATGCGTTTTCCCCGCAATGGCGCCGCGCTCGACCCCCCTGGTCCCCCCGACAAACCCCAGACGACGGGATAGTCTCGCAGCAGGTTCCTCGCAGGAGCCGAGAGGGCGAAAAGTCCCAACATAAATCAGACGCATAAACCAATCGGCAGACGCGCACCTCCCCAAAGCCATCCACTAGCTTGAGCTTAGAAGATCCCATCACACGCCCCCGAGCCAAGATCCGCGGAGGAGTTACGGTCCCGCGGCAGCTCGGATCGGAGTCGTCTAGGGCATGTCAGGAGCTTGACCTACTCCATACACCGAGCCGTCGTTGCTGTCGGTCTGTTCGTCATTGGACTCGTTGGCGGGGTGCTGATACGCCAGGGAACATAGCATAGATGGGCCGTTTCCGGCCGTCTCATTATAGTAGTCAAGCACCCACATGTTAGATACTTGGTTCTCGTCGTCTCGCATGTATACTTGGCCAAAGTCGCGGAGATTGCCCATCTCGTTTCCCACAATAGTTGTGGGAATACTGTCAGAATGTCCCAGATGGTCATATGTCATCAGCTGGTTACCTGAAGGTTGGAATAATGGCACTGCAGTGGGAGGCATCTGGTTCAAGAAGTCAAGGTTGATAGGCCCTTGGTCAAATGTCACGGGCGTAGTTTGGTAATTGTACACGTTTTCATACACAGCTCCGTCCTGCCAGAGTGGCCCAGGCAACGTTTGAACCTGCAGAGGTGGCTTGGCCATTCCCACAACAGGTCCGCCTAAAATGGGGTTGGGCATGGGCATCGCATCAGTCTGGGGTCGAATGATGGAGAGTGGCCGAGTGGGCGCACAGTAGGAGGGACACCAGAAATCTGCTCCTGTGGCGTCTGAAGGGTTGATCAAGTCCGTCTTCGTCATCCACGGGAGCCTGACCTTGGGAGTATCTGGGGGCGTATTCAGAAGAAACTCGGGGATATCGTTGTCGTGCGGTAGCCGTCCGACAGATAGGCTGTAGTCGACGGAGGTAGAGATTAAGAGATACGCCCTGGGGTAGCAGACCCAGAGGTCTGGCCAGTTCGCCAGCCGATTTCCGGCACCTAGCTTGAGGTTGTGGTTCATGTTCGCATTCTTTGCCATTTGAGCGGAAGGGCCACCAGCAGCGGCGAGGTGCGACTGATTCTCACGAAGCAGCACTTCTTCGGAGAGGCGGTATACCAGCTTGAGGATTTGGTTCGTTCCAACAGCGACGTAGTTTGTTACATTGTACAGAAGCGCTAATCGACGGTAGATGTCTGCCAGCAAATCCACATGTTGCCTTCGCACGACCATATCCTCATATGTTCGCGCAAGCTTCACGTCGAGAGCGGCATTAACCAAGGGGGTCGCGACAAAAGCGAGACTAACTGTGTCAGCTTCAGAGCGATACGGCAACCAGTCAACTTACGTGCAAAGCGGAATGTTTTCAACATTTCGACAGTCGCTGAAGTACTCCATTGTTTCGGTCAAGCTGCCAACCGCATCCTTGAGATAGCTCCCAGATTCACACAACTGGTTCGTGTAACTCTTCCCGGCAAAGTCTGCGTGGCTTTCTACAATGAGTGCTTCGTAGTGGGCTAGGTTGGATTGTGCAGCGCTAGGTCGGTTAGTATAGAGAAACTAGATTACATCTTGCGACACTCACTAATAGTACATATATGTCACCTTAATGAATGTAGTAACCGGGGAGGGTAGGATGGAGCCATTGGGCAGCGTTTGTGGTGGAGCAAATCTTCGCTCCCACTGGAGAAGTTCGTTCCTCAATCGCTTGATTTCGCATCGGTGCGACTGAAAGGCTTTAAACGATAAGGACGGCGAAGATACACCATTTGTCGTAAACATGAACGTCGCCATGTCGGTCACCAAAACTGCCAGGCGACACTGGTGCTGCAACGTTTCAAAGAGTATCTGTTTCGACTCCTTGTCGTATACGTGAGAGTCGGCAATCTCATCTGCAAAGTCGGCTTCTTCTAAATAGCTGGTCTCCGCGTTGAAGTGTTTCGAGGTAATTTGTGTGCGGCGGCGCAACCCTAGGCAGAGGCACCTGTCTCGGAGTAGAATTGACCACCATAAGCGTTTCTTCATTGCATCCCGCAGGTCTCCGGCGAAGGAGACCGGTTGCTGCCCAAGAATCACAGTATTTTGCGTGGCATAGACAAGCCATAGGCTGCCTGTCTGGGGATCGTCTGGCGAGACTTGATGGGAGAGGAGGACCGAGCCTTGTGCTTTGTTGAGGGGGGAGTTTTCAGCGCGGAGGTCGAACAACAACTGGTTGAAAGCCAAAGGTAAGAGCTTGATCACTTATCACCAGACACTGTATGCAGAACTCACCTTGGCCCGCTTATAGAATGACGTCCTTGCAGTCTCTTTGTCGGTGAAGCCACATTTCCGGATAGTCTCGAGAGAAACATCCTATAACCGGTCAGTTGGTTGAATTCCGTGGGAGAGAGTCCGACATACAGAACACGCCACGAAGAGCATCGCATGAAAGACAAAGAGTGATATTTTCTGGTTGGAAGTTTGTATAGGCCCATCGCGTTGCAAGTATAAGCGCCAGAATCTAGCCTCGTCCAGAACTGGAGTCTGAGGGTGGGCGTGCAGAAAGAATTTCGTGACGAATTCGTCGAGGGCCGCCTGCTCAGGTAAAGAGAAACATCCTTTGGATCGTAAATAAGAGACGTCCTCTCTGTCCAGTGCTTCAAGATTGTTCAACTCGAGGAATGAGTACCGCGAGAAATCGACGATGCCGGGTGGGGCTGCAGCTCTTGTGTGCTCGTCTGCTGAACAAAGTTAATGTCGAATGTTAGCCTTCCAAATCGCCTCGTAACAGGTAAATGGTGTTTTACCGTCAGCGCGCCGCGTCGGTCGCTCGTCTGAAGTCGGCGAGCCGGTAAGGACATTCTGGTAGGAATTTCTCGAGCTGTTTCAGGAGTTAGCTGGGCTTGCGGCACAATACCGGCAGATAGATCTCGATCGGTACGGGTTGAAATACTCGGGCCGGGCCACTGACAATCGAGGAAGTTTCTCTCGAAGAATGCACGTCTCTTTCCCGTCTTGGAGACACCTGGTACATGGGCATCCGCGAAAGGAAGCGTCACAGCGCAGTTTGCGTTGGTGACAGGAGACGCACGCGCGAGAAGCCCTCCTACCGTGCTGGGAGAACATTTCGGGACTCTGGATGATAAGCTTGTATCGAGTTGTCGCTGATAGTTTTCTCTCGTCAAGAGCCGACGGCAGCTAGCTGGTTTTGTCGATAAATGCAAGGAGAAAGTTGTTCACTACTCGGGACGAAAGGTTCTCGAACGCTGACTCGAAATCCAGGTCTCATTCGAAGCGATACCGAGGGATATAGCAATTCGACTGGGGCAGCTCAGCTGGGCCTCGTCCGCCGTTAGGACTGTTGGGAAGGGCTAGCCAGGACTAGGCATAGTCATCTGGGCAGAAACGTTCCGATACCCCGCACAAGGAATGGTTGGACGGTCATAGGAGGTGATTGGATTCAGTTCCTGGATCTGCCCAGAAGGATGGAGATGGCTAAATGGAAGGTTCAGGAGTGGCGACAGCGAGACTACAAACGGGAAACCGGGAGTGAGACTCAGTCTCGGGGTTCGTGGCAGTTGGAAGTCAGTAATTCGGGACTTACGAGTAAATTCAGCAGCTTGGAAATTAGCGCAGGCCGTCCAGCATGTGAGATCTTTCATGTGTAGAATGGACTGGTAACCCTGCAAGGCACCTCTCCAAGCTCTTTGCCCATGCAATCCGTCGATCGTTACGCGGAGTGCAATTCTCCGAGTACCAAAGTCCCCAGCGATTGCTTGCCTCGCATGTGTGTCCAGGTTCGGAATAGGGCCAGGATCGATGACGGGGAGGCTGGCAGCAATAATAAGCGGGCTGCGGTCCCCAAATAGGGCATTTATAGGGGATTGCGTTAATCAATCAACACCACACTGCAAGTGCTCGAAAGTCTGAACCCGCTTTTAGGCCGCGCTACCTTTCCGGGGTCCGACGTCGACCTAGGCGAAGAATGCCGGTCGTCGTGATTGGTCACTCTGTGACTGGTGGAAATCCTGGATGATGTTTATGACACGCTATTTTCGCTCCACAGAACACTGGCAGCTTGGCAAACGCGGGGATGGCATGTGAGCTTGCGAGTTGGAGATGCTCGTATCATGTCTAGTCAGAGCCCCTGAGGGCTGCATAGTCATTATTCATAAACAACGAGTCATTGCTACTCGGTGATCACTCATCCGTATCTTTTCTCCAGCAAAGTCTCAGGAAAAAGCAAGGAGAGCGTCCTGCTAGCTCAGCGTAGCGCAAATCCATCGTAAGCGATGTATCCGTATTCGTAGTCTTAGCCCCAATCTTCGCGTGATCCTGCTGCTCTCCAATGTCCATCGCAACTTCAGATAAGCTTTGAGTTTCTCAAACAAAGTGGCAGGTGAAACCGACCTGGGCTTAGAGAAAAAAAACCCCTTCGCGGCCTGCAAGGAACCCGAGTCCGGAACGAGAAAATTCATGACAGATCCATTACGTCGTGGTCTACCCTGCCCAGGTGTTGACTTGTCAGACCGGCAGACGCGGCGTATCCCTCAAGGATCTTTAATGACTCGCTACAAACCAGGCCTATATTCCTGCTACAAACGTTATGCTGAACTTCACACAAACGACGATAGTCGACTCGGCATCCGGCGGGCAGTTCAAGTGAGGGGAGTTCTGAGGTTGGGGGCGCCGGTGGTACGTCAGTCAAAAGCCGAACCTCGCGAGGCCAGGGCTTGGGCGCAACAGAAGCAATGGAAATAGGCGGATATATGATCCCTCTCTCCCCTGAAAGGCTGGAAGCTTGCGATAGATCTCCCGTATGGATTACTCCGTAACTCCGCTGATCCTGCTGCTTGGAACAGCCGTGCCCGTTGAACGAACTTATTGGTCTGAAGAGCGTCAGCATTATTACTTCAAAAGCTTCCTGGGCCTGACACACAGGCAATAGCATGATCGCACGCCTTCCGCAACCACGACAAATCGCCTTACAGTCTCCGGCCCAGTATATGGCCCAGAGTAAGCGCCCTCCAAGGACATGAACGCGCGCCGATTCGCGTAAACTGTCTGGTCCTCGTCGGCGACCTCCTGAAGGTCCCTTCGGAAGGCGCTCACATCCCAAAGCATCATAAAAACGCGACCGACCTTGAAGTAATCCCTCGCACTGGATTGGCCACGAGACCAGAACACCATAAGTTGATAAGCTTGACGATGACCGACGGCTGATGAACCATGTAGGAGCACCTACTAGGGTCGTAGTACTCTGCTCCACCACTCTTGAGGCCGATATGCTCAAAGATTCCGGCATTGCGATTGCTCCAGAGATCTTGTAGCACACCGTCTTCGTCCTCGTATGTGCAACCTGACTCCAGTCTATACCGATCCTGGCCGTGCCTCTGGCGAACTAGAAGGCCCCCGCCTTTGTTCACCACCGACTCGGAGGGCGCGACAAGGCTGAATGACGAATATTAGCGTATGAATTTTCCGAAGGACTCAACAATTCATACAATCGAGTCATCGCCTGAAATCGATTCAGCGCCCAGAGAGCAGAGTGTGTCCTTTGCTGGACGGTGCCCTCATCCACCACCTTGCCCATCATCGCCATAAATAGGCCTTCCATAGCTATCTTTGTCTCGTGAATCCATCGGATCGCTTGCGACATAAAGTCACCAGGCCATAATTGCTCCCTTGTCAGCGACCGCAATTGCCAGAGCGTTCGGATGAGGCAGCAGAGGTCGAGAATCACAGGGTGATACGGGGGGCCGGGCGATCGAAGCTGGTCAATAAGCTGGACTAACCCAAGAAGGACATCATTCTGGTGCAAGAAACCGAGTTCCAGAAGAATAGTATCGCGAACGCCGTCCATGAGGCAGATTTGCGTTCGTGTGTTGGTGTTGTGTTTACCAGTCTCAAGTCACGGGAGCAATGAAGATTGGAGAAGAGAAGGCGGATCTCGTGATCTCCAACTCTGTCCTTCTTTCCCACCAACACCAGGACTCCCTTTCTCTCTCGTCCATCATCAAGTCAATCTTAACTATCGCTCTTGATACCCAGGTCGACTACTACCGGAGCACGATAATCCAAATGTGCCGGACGAAGTCCGAACGAAAG
The DNA here is from genome assembly GCA_025688815.1 of Aspergillus carlsbadensis. NCBI lineage: Eukaryota > Fungi > Ascomycota > Eurotiomycetes > Eurotiales > Aspergillaceae > Aspergillus > Aspergillus carlsbadensis. Next base: position 196,979 of record MU628184.1, read on the forward strand.
TCCCTGTTTGTTTCAATACATATTTCGCCTTTAACTCAACCGACTGTATCGCGTTGCCCCTCATTGACCCGCGATGGTACAACGGCGTGCAACAAGAGCCTGTGACTTTTGCCATAAGCGTGGACGTCGCTGTCGACCAAGCGAAGAGCCTCTTAAGTGTACAACCTGTGCTGAGTACGCGGTAGCCTGTACGTGGGCCAGGGCCCCAGCAAAACGCGGAACCAAGCCGCGGCAACAGAGTACGTCCTGGAAGCTTGACGAGAGTAGGCATGGCTCGCGAGATCACATTCAGGCTCTAATCGACAACTACTTTGAGTCGATATATCCCATGTGTGTCCTTGATCTGATGAGTAACTGTTTCATTCTGCGGACTCTAACCGACGCCAGCGTTATGACCGTGCATGAATCAACGTTTCGCGCGCGTTGGGCGGAGGGAATAATTCCAAACAGCCGATCCTGTTTCGCTCGCCTGATGGCGCTTTGTGCTTTAAGTGCATGGCGCATGCGAATGGGAGTCATGCTTACACTACGTACTCGGTTACCAGACACAATCGACTCAGCCGTCTACCTCGCTGATGCAAGGGCTGCGCTTCCCACGGAGATCGAACAGTTTCGCTTCTCAGAATACCTTCAGGCACTGAACTTGATGTCAATGACAGCGTTGGAAACGAACGACATGGCATTGCTACATCAAATGCTTGGCCTATATCACGCCGCAACTGCCGAGCAAGGTTTTTGCAATGAAGATCGTTGGCCGCTGGATCTCTCACCTGTTGAACGGGAAGAACGCCGGCGACTGTTCTGGCATACTTATCGACTCGAGATACACAGTTCGGTTGTCCTCGGCCACCCCGTGCGCTGTCCCGAGCGGCAAGTCGCTGTCGCGTATCCTATGCCCTTCGGAGCTAGTGAATGCAAGGCTATAGAGGCTAAATGGCTCGACGGCTGGAATTTGATTACCGATCTCTATCGTGGAATCGAGCACTTGATTGCTCAAATCAAGTCCCAACGGGCGACAGCAACACGCCGGACTTCTGGGCAGATCTTCTCAACGAACTTCATCTTCGACTACGACGCAAGTACTCAGATCCTAACGCCGCTTGCTTATGCATACGATAGCTTACCCGATAGATTTCGCGTTGTGCCCCGAAGTTCGTCGGAGGTTGCTAGTATTCGATGTGGCTTCCAAGCAGCGAATATCGCTTGCACATACCATGTAAATATTTTCCATGACTCGAGTTGGTGGTGGCTGAGTAAATGTGCTAACTCTCCAAGCTGCTAAAAATGATTTCGCTTCTTGTAACCAATGGTTCTCTGGATGACGCTTGCACCACAGTCCTCGATCTGATTGACGCCATTTCTAAGATCCCAGCGGAGTACATGCGGGCAACGAGCACGGCCATGGTGAGCTTATCTATCTCTTTTTATTTGATTCGTGCTTCCCCACTAACCCCTCCGTAGCTCCAGGAGCTATCTGGATTCGGCCACATACTTAGCCGGTTCATAACTCATCATCTAACGGCAGTCGAATATCAGCAACTTCGGAAAGTGATGTAAGCAATACTCACAAAAACTTGAAAAGTATCCAGGTTGCTGACACCGGTTACAGGCTCTGCATGGCCGAGTTATTTGAGACACTGGCGCCGTCAATGGGCTCAGCATACGGGACCAGCAAGGGACTGCATCGCTACATACAGAAGATTGACTCATTCCTAGAGAATGATTCATCTATCGAACCACGTGGATCAATGACTCCAATGGAAGGTATTATCCCTTTGGACGTACTGCAGCCAGCACCCTGGCCAGACGATTGGGTGAGCTGGGAATTCTCGCATCATACGGCGTGACTGTCCCATTATTTATAGCTATGCCTGCGAATGTTTCTCCTTTGCCTCAATAGGGACTACCTCCGTGGATCCAACCTCCTCCCCGTCCAAGACGCGACCACCACTCCCAGCTTCATAAGTGCTGGAGTACTCCACATCATCGACCTCGACAACCGCAGGCATAGGCCAAACGTAATGCAGCGCCACATACACCACTACCGTGACCGCGGTCCCAAGCAAATACGAGATGTAATACAAATTTGACCAACCAGGCATCGGATCCTCCGTCCCTTTCTGCACAAATTTCACAAAGCCGGGTACCGTCAACCACGACCCCATCACCCACGCGACTAGAGCGCGCATGTTCATCCCACGCGAGTACCAATATATACTGTTGGGACTGTACTCGTACAGATGCGAGACTCTCACCCGGCGCCCGCGAACAAGGAAGTAATCGGCGAACATCACTCCCGTCATCGGGCCCACGAAGACTCCATACCCACTAAGTACGCTAAGGAACTTGCTCGCGCCATTCAGTAATTCCCATGGCTGCACTATGAACGAAATCACAACCATGAGCAGCATCCCGCGCCGAATGTTGAAGTAGCGCGGGAGGAGGGCGGCGAGGTCCAAACCCGCCGCCACACCGTTGTTGACGACGACCATGCCGAACTGCGCCACCATGAAGGAAAGGGAAGCAAAGGCGACGGCGACGCGGGAGCGCGGCGAGTGGCCGTAGGGGGATTGCAGTGTCGATAAGAGCGTATAGGGCTCCCAAAGGAGTGTCCCTGTTTCCTCGGGGAAGATTGCCACAGCGCACGATGTGCAGGTGATTCCGATGAAAGCGACGATGATCGTTCCCATGGGCACCATGATAAGTTGCGCGAGGAGTTGATCGCGAGGCTTTCGGGCATACCGTGTGAAGTCGGATTGAACATAGACATGGACACTCATTGCGCTGATGTTCGTTACAATGCCGAGGACGATCATCCAGCCGAGATGGCTGCCATGTGCTTGTGGGATGCCAGAGATGGAGCTGTCGCGGACGAGGGGTCCGGCGCCTTGAGCCTTTACCGTAAACCAAATGAGACAAGCAAAGATGGTAGGTATGACAGCCGCGCAGGAAATCAGGAACATTACGCGATACTTTTCCGGTCGCACCCAGATGAGTGGGATATAGAGGACGGTGAAGATCACAAATGAGACCATGTCTCCACTTGTCATCGTCCCATGCGCAAGACTCGTATCCAGCGATGCGAAGGACGGCCATAGCGCTGTGAGGAAAACCCGCACGCACTGTGCGCCCCAGTACACCTGCGTTGAGAACCAAATGCAAGCAAGGAAGACGCGCTGGATGACGACGAAGCGGAAACCGTGAACACCCCAGGCAGACCGCGCAATGATCGCGAAGCTAAGGTGCCATTTCGCTCCTGGGGCGCCGCTGAGCACGCAGAGAAGGCCCACGAGGATATTGCCAATTATGACGGTCAGGACAGCCTGCCAGACATTTAGGCCTAAGGCAATCAGGACGGAACCAGTTGTCCAGCCCCCGATATTGAAGGAGCCCGTGACGACCCAGAGAGTGACAAACTCCCATGGGCCGAATGTTCTTCTAGCAGGTTCCAGGGGGCGAGTGTCGAGGTTGGCCCCGTTGGTGTTTTCCAGGCGAATTGAGCTGAGAAGGCCCATTGTGGTGGTTTCTGGCGGAACTGTTAAAAACCAGGAAGATTATGCTACTGTTATATACGGCCGACTCTTATCTCCTCCTATCTCGCTCTCGCTGGTCGGGACTCGTTATCATGCTCTAGCGATATGAATGTGGAGGTTTACCAGTTTAAGCGCTGGTAAATGGCTGAACCCCAACTACTAATATCTCGTCTTCGAATACTCCTTGCCACGGAATAAAGCAGGCAGCATGGCGACAGAAACAGCGGCGGCGCATTCTATGCTTCTTACAAATGGAAAACGGTTTACATATAGCTCCAACGAGGCCACTGCAACCGAGCAGATCCCATGTATCGACGTATCGCGCATGAGGAGCGACAGCCTGGCCGACCGTAAGGCTCTGGCAGAGGAAATTCGAGCAGCAGCTCACAATATCGGCTTCTTTTGCATCACAAACCATGGCGTCCCACTGGGCCAGGCAGTCGATGTAATCGAGCAGGCAAAAAACTTTTTCGCGCAGCCGCTGGCCACGAAGATGGAGGTTTCTACTGACCTGATTCCGAGCGAGTACTGCGGCTATCATGCAATGGAGCGGTATAATCCGAATGGACGAAAGAAGCGAGGTACGCTATGCTATTTATCAAAGTCATTCCCTCCATCAACCTTTGATATGTTACTAAAGAGAGCAGACCTCTATGAAGCCTTCAACTGGAACTACAACGCGGCGCGCGACCCACACTACCCGGACCCAACAGTCCCCCAGATAAACCTCTGGCCAGCAAACATGCCCCTCGTCGAAGAAACCTTCACAAAATACCAGACCACAGTGATCCGCTTCGCCCGCAGCCTAACCCGCCTCTTCGCACTGGCCCTACACCTCCCCGAAACCGCCTTCGACGCCTTCATCCAGCGCCCCGAAGCCGGACTCCGCGTGCTACACTATCCGCAACAAACCACTCACCGCGACGAGCAAAACGGCATCGGAGCACACACGGATGTCGAGTTCTTTACCATAATCGCCTGTGATACAGAGGGGCTTGAGGTCCTTGGAAAATCCGGGAATTGGATCAAGGTGAAGCCGGTACCCGGTGCCTTTGTGGTGAATATCGCGGACTGCTTCATGAGGCTTACGAATGATTTCTTCGTGAGTACTGTGCATCGCGTCATCAATGAGAGCGGGAAAGAGAGGTACTCTGTGCCGTTCTTTTGGGGGTTCGATCGGAGGACGTTGCTGAACCCGGTTGAGACGTGCGTGACCGCGGAGAATCCTTCGAGATATGAGCTTATGACGGCGGGGGAATATTATGAGTGGCGGACGAAGAGACAGAAGGTTTCTTGGGTCAAGGGGGAGCAGGAAGGCGTCGACAAATAATCGACCCAGCAAAGGCAATGGTTGAGTCATGCAATCACACTGTGCATACTGTATGCTCGATCATCATATGTGTCTAGATAGGTACCTCAATATCCCCCGGCCAGAGCATATCGACCTTGTTCCAAAAGTCGATATCGAAAGCCATATCCAGCAGGTCTAATTCCGAATGTCCAATATTTCCGCCGGATGGATAAGACCCCCCAAGGTTAGGCAGATCCCATGACATTGCATCGCCGCCAAAGGGAGGAGGGTATTCACCCATACTCGCATTCTGGTTCACACCATCGCCCACAAACCCCAATGTACGTTCGTTCGCAGCGAGGGTCTCGATCTTAGCACACAGCCCCTGCACAATCTTACTCGCACTCGCCGCAACAGCGAATTTCACTCCGAAATTATCGAATACGGCAATCGCCAAGCGAATCGCGCTCTTCGCCTCCGACGTAGTCGTGTTGGAATTCGGATACGCCATGACGAAGCCAATAAGCGTCATGACGGCGTTCCACTGGCAGTAAAACGCCTCATGCCAGCCATCGAAAAGCGATGTTTCTTCGAGCACCTGGTGCGTGAGTTTCGTTACTGCGATGGCGTGGATAGCACACCGCGTCGCGAGTTCGTCGGGTAGCGACACTCCTGATCCTTGTGTTGGGTTTGCATTTTGGTGCGTGAAGCATATCATGGGTCTGAAGAGGTTGACGCACACGTGGTGATATGTATGCTCGAGGACCACGCGCTGCCTCTGTAACCACTGCGGAGCGAATTGCTCGAAGACAACACGTGCGCTGTCAGTGGCGAACGGTCTGCTATTGGCATCCTGGCGTTTTAGCCTGAGCGCATCGGGGATGCTCTCGCACCAGGCGTCGAGGTGCTGGGTATGCTGAGCGTGGATCTGCGCGCCGGCTTGAAGGGCATCCGGGCGATCCCAAATGGTTTGGCCCTCTTGCAAGTGGAAATCCGTGTTATAGAAAGAAGTATACGCTGCGCGAATTGTTCTGTACAGCGTTATCTGGTGCAGGTTAAAGCTCAACCACGTCGTGTCCTCGGCAGCGGGGACGAACGTCGATCCAGACATTGCTGCAACGGCCAAGCTGTCGCTGGGGAGAGCAGGCATTGCATGCGACTCGCTCAGCATAAACGGCCGTCCGAGCTTCATGTTCGCGCGGCTATCCATGAAGTACACGCACCACCAGAGCCGTCTGCGCATTTCGCGCTCCGCCTCTGGGAGGGTCGGTGGCGGGTCCAGGTGCAGACCGAGGATGTACGCTGTGCGCACGGCGAGTGCCATGGCGGTGTCCATCAGGTTGTGGAAGGATCCGCCGCAGAGGTATATTGCGCAGAGCAGGTGGCATTGCAGGGTGGAGATTGAGGGGCTTTCGAGCTCGTAGGTCAGTAGGGTTTGGCCGCGCCAGTAGTGCCAGCGGCCTGCTACGAGGGCGTCTTTGCCCTCAACGAGAACGCCTTGTGAGCCTAGTGGGAGTGTCGAGATGTGGTACTGCATGCAGGCCGCGACGACGATGTCGACGAGGGCGGATGGTCTGCGCTCCTTGCCGCCGGCGATCAGGAGGCTCTGGTAGTGCTGCTTGAACTGGGCTTCGTCTAGGATCGGGCAGACTGCGACGTGGTACGTTTGCCAGAAGTAGTTCAGAAAGTATTCCTCTTGCAGGGGGCTTAGATAGACGCCATTTGAAGCGATTCCGCTTGTCGGAGCGAACGGATCCGACCCTGTCATCGCCGGCCTGTCAAGAAGCTTATTGTCGCTAGCGGAGATGGGAAGCATCTGGTGCGGGGGATGTTCTTGGTTGAGCTTCACGCCCAGGAAGGAGCTGAGCCGCTGAGTGAACGCGTACAGTGAGGACGGACCAAGCCACAGACTGTTGGGCGAGCGAGCAGGGCAAAAGTGGACGCCGCCCCAGTATTGTCTCGGTGCAGATGCACCGTTTTGAATTAATACAGCCGCTTCACTTGACACTGCCGGGAATGTCACCGAGGGCGATCGTGTATCGAGCCTAACAGACGAGACACTGCCCGTGCTCGCCTCAGAGCGATTCTGGAGTTCCGACTCGAGTTGCGATACCTTCTGCCTCAACGACGCAATCTCCTGGTGCGCCTGCGAGAGGGTAAACGCCGAGGGCGCGCTTTTCTTACTGCAGTCGCCGCCATTCATCACACAGTTCGAGCAGGGGACATTATTATCGCATTTGATGCGACGCAGTCGACAGCTGCCGCACGCCCTGGCCACCTGGGCCCGTTTTCGTCGGCGCGGGACCGGTTGAGGATCCGGGTGTCCGGCCCCGGGGAATGCTAGATGGACCTCCATGATCCGGTTATTTATAAGAATGAGTCGCTCGGGGTATAATCCTGAGAAGACGATGGTCGACTCATGAAGCGCTGAGGTTGCTGGTTTCCGTTGGAGTCAGCTGAACTGTTGCGAGTCAGTTTCCCACCTGGGCAATGTTGGTAAGCGTGCGGGGTGGGGATCTCCCACCAGTGACCAGCGCCAGTGAGGGGTCGTACCTGGTGGTCAGCGAATGGCCCCGATGCACTGGAGAATGTGGTGCAGGCTTCCAACGCCACGAATTCCAAACTTTACCAGAAGCCATGATCCCAAGCTTTTGCCAACAAAGGCCGCAAAGCTTGTGGATTAGATGAGCCGACCATCATACTCAGTCCTTTGCCACCATGGACTGACTCGCTGAGCACTGGCGCTGTAAACTAAAGGGCAATAGTTGAGGTCCATGCTGCGGTCTGGGGACAGAGATACAAGCCTGATTCTGGGTTTGCAGTACATCGCCACGAGCTCGACGAGCTGTCGGGGACTCGTTTCGAAGGATTTTCGCATAGACTGGGCAGAGTGAACCTAGTAGAGTGGTTGAAAGCTCTCGAGATAGTCGAAGAATCCGGCAGGTACTGTACAATAAACTGAGGTGAATGCAATGAATTGAAGCTATAGTCAACTGCTCTGCTAATGAGTATAATAGTGAAAAGAGGATGCTTGGTGATGAAAGAGGCTCGATCAGACCAAGATGGGAGGTCTTGTAGAGGTTGTCAAAGGCCCCTCGCTCCTTCCCCATACCAAGAGACGCAACTGTTGTCATTTGATGATTTTCATGTACGCCTCCAACGGCCTTCCAGTCGGGTAGGGCTATTTATGGTTTTGCCCGACCAACAGCCATGAAGCCACTGGAGTCTTTCAAGATTCTTGCGGAGTTGCAAATAACTTTCAGGCTCTGGTATGCGGGATTTCGGAGTCCCGGAGCAGTTGCCATTTTGAGGCAGCCACCCTTTGCTCAGCGGTAACTCCGCAACTCCGTGACTCCGCATCCACTTGGGCGCTGCAGGCCGTCGACTCCGTCAAGTCCAGGATCTGTCTGCCCGCAACTGCGGACGCGCTACCCAGCGGAACTACAGAGAGGAAGATGGCTTTCTGCGTTTGCGCTCCCCCGGGGCTCAGTATAAATAGAAGGTGCAGGAACGAAGATTCTCACTATCATCATCATCCAAAACAATCATCTTCCAAAGCAACAGTAACAATCACAATCACCCTTCCAATCCTCTCACGGATCCAATCCAAAGACCTCTATTCAAACTTCAAACACCCAAAACAAGTTTAACCCACCAACAAAATAATCCACCAAAATGCCCGCCCGCAAAGCCCTAATCGCCGTCACCTCAGCGAGCGCCCCACTCTTCAACGGCGCCGAAACAACCGGCCTCTTCATCGTCGAAGCCCTACACCCCTACAAGGCCCTCGTCGCCGCCGGGTTCGAAGTCGACCTCGCCTCCGAAACGGGCAGCTACACGCCCGACTGGCTCTCGCAGCAACCAGACTTCCTCAACGGCGAGGACCTGAAGATCTGGAACGACGCCAACAGCGACTTCCGCAGGAAGCTCGATAATATGCCCAAGGCGGCTGAGCTGCTGCGCACGAAGGGGGATGAGTACGGGCTTTTCTTCGCGTCCGCGGGACACGCTTCGCTTATTGATTATCCGACCGCGAGGGGGCTGCAGGGGATTGCTGAGCGCGTCTGGGCGAATGGCGGTGTTGTAGCCTCCGTCTGCCACGGGCCTGCGATTTTCGCGGATATCAAGGATCTCGAGACCGGCGAGCCGGTTATCAAGGGGAAGAGGCTCGCTGGGTTCACGACTGAGGCTGAGCATACCATGGGGATTATGGAGGAGTTGAGGGCGTTCCCGGCCGAGATGGTCGAGGAGCTTGCGGAGCGGTTGGGTGCGAAGTGTGAGTTTTCCTATTCTTCAACCTCCTAGCTGCTGTTGGATATACATATGCTAACGTGATTTGCAGACGAGCGCTCGGCTGGGATCTGGGATGACTTCCATGTTGTTGATGGGCGGCTGGTGACCGGGCAGAACCCGGCTAGTTCGACTTCGACGGCCAAGGCTGCCATTGAGGTTTTTGAGAAGCTATAGAAGAGTGGCGACTTGGTTTTAGGAGTTCTATCATAGATTGCAATGAATCATTTGATTTGTGTTCTCAGCTATATCTTGGATGCGCCGAAAGCAAAGCATGGTGCTAAAATGCTTCCCCAGGGGTTCCACACCCACCAAGCATTCATCCCCTCGAGATTCGGTTGATTATGCAGTACCTTGCACATGTCGCTTTATATAATTGAGAGGGGCAAATTGAATGATAGGCTCGGTCCCACCAGCCCCGGTGGACCAGGTATGGTCTCGAAGCGGGCCTCTCCCTAGGGTCCGAGGTCCCTTGGGTCAGTCACCACGCAGCAGAAAACGCCTCGGACTAATTATGCAATCTGGGACAGTTCCCAACTGCAGCGCCTGTTCGCGAAGGTAAAGTGTGCGAGGTGTGCACCACATTTGTATTCTGGGTAACTATGAGAAGTCACATCTCTACGAGGAGCCGTTTAATCACTTCCGTACGAGTAGATGGTGGGATACCCATAGAAATGGGAATATGATTCCTTCGGGCTGGGTGATTGAGACTTCTACATTTTTTTTGTGGTAGAGAAGTCCTCATGTAAGAACGTTTATGAGTAACGTAGATAATTCTGGAAGTAAGATGACTGGTTGGAGTAGGGCTAGCCAGCCAGAGGCAAAGACGTCCGTCTCGCGAGAAGACCTGCTCTCAATACTCATTGACAGCAAGCGCATAGTACTACTCAACATACTGCCAGCAGCACTCTACATTTGCTCCGCCGATTCATTTATCTATATTTATCTGCAGGCGAAGCTAATGTAGTGTGGAGATCAGTGATACCAACCCCCTCGCGCCAACGAATTCGTGGACAAGCCAAGCCCAAAAATAAAGTAGTAGCGCAAGAGATCCAAGAGAGCCCTTTGGAGGAAAATGAAGACCAAAAGTCAAGATGCGACCCTGTGCCAGTCTCTGCATGCTAAGCCCACTCCGCCCCCAGAACTGACTCGCGTTGCAGCCCAGAGCCCGTAGCGCAGAGCCCGTAGCGCGGGGCGTGTGCTGTTTTGTTGACCTGTTGTTGGGGGCCAAACCGCCTGGAACCCTAGCTTAATTTTTAGCTCGGGCTGTGCCGCGAGCTAAGCACCCAATTTAGCAGGGCAGAGCGACAGCACAGGCACAGGGCCGGGCCAGACCGTCCACGCGCTGACCCAATATACGCGCCGAGGCGCAGCCTTACAATAGCTTCTTTTCCGCCGAATAGAATCTCGATTTCTGGAGGGCAGGTGGAGAGCGCAATTATGTAGCTTGGGTGCCAAGGCAAGGCTGAGAAGGTGGAATGAGTATAAAGAGGTGATTGTCCGCTGGTCTGTCTGGACTCTTCAACCTCAACTCCAACAAACCTAAGAAGCCACTTCACAATCTACCCTCACTCAATTTCCCATCCCCAGAATCTCCCGAGCCAACTCTGTTCCGCACTACCACATCACCAACAACAAATCTCAAAATGCATCCCCGCCCCATCCTCCTCCTCACCCTCCTGGCAAGCACATCGCCAACCCTCGCCCAATTCTTCTCAACGGAACCCAACGAGCCCCTCCCCCAAGCCACATTCTCAACCGACAATGAACCCCTCCCGCAAGCCACATTCACGACCTCAGAGTCCGAAGCCGAGCAAACGACAACCGAGCTCCCACAGGCGACATTCAGCACGAGCTCCGAGTCCGAGTCCTCGGGCGACTCGGAGACTTCCGTCGGGGAGGATGTTGAGTCGGAGACGTCGACTGATTCCGTTGCGACGCTGACTCTTCCTACGGGGTTTATTACCGAGACTCCCACTGGGTCGACGACGTATATTTTGCCGACGGAGACGGGGAGTTCGTCGGTTTCGAGTGGTGATGATGATGATGAAAATGACGATGATAACGACGATACGTATGTTTGTCCTCCTCGTGTAGATATCCTTTTCTGCTGTAAACTAACATGTTTTCCTCATCACTAGTGACACCCCCTCAACGACTACCGCTCCAACAACCCTCACCACGACGGTCAACATCGAGGACCTGGTGACCGACACGGCCTCTGCGACTCCGACTGGTGGCGCGGGTGCGATTGCGCTGGACCCTGTTGTGCTGTTTGCGTGCGCTGCTTTGGGGTTCGCGGGGTATGGGGCTGCGTTCTAAATGTCAGGTGTTGATTCTGTCGGCAGGCGATTTGAAAGATGTATGGTTGCGGGATGGATATCTGTATTGTTATGATTTTGCATATGGGTAGATGAATAGATGAGATGATTTGATGGACTGATAACCTCACGAAGTAATCATTACAGAGGGCCGCGGGAATACATAAAATATTTTAATGAGAAAAAGACGTCTAAGATCTAGCCAGAGTGTAGTACCTACTCCTATCCATGCCATCGCAGGAATTTTTAGTCTCGATATATATATCCGCACATATACATATACATTTACAGTCCATTATACATTCTATTGTTATAAACACAGTGCAAAATATCCCAGGACCCTCCCAAAGCTTCCCTTTCCTTACGAATTCCCAGGCCCAGGCCCAGGCCCCCCAAGAGGAACGAACACGGCCAACCTTGGAGCTTTGGAAGCTCATCCAGGCCTAATGATTGATTGGCCATCTTTCCAACAATTCGAACGCCGATCCCTTCCTAGAGTGTCTAACATTCGAGGTGGAGATTTGAGATCATTGACCAATCATAAACGAAACAGAGCCTCAGGCTGTCCAACCCCGAAATTTAAAAAACATGTCAGCTTCAGCCTCACGCGCTGAGGATTATAAGATTCTGGGTCTTGCACCCGTCTTACATTCGCACACTTTGCTCAAATCTCCTTTCCAACACCACAATCTCAACATATACAAGTCATGTTCCCCCCATGGCTAACCCCAGTCCTGTGCTGGAACCTCATCCAGTCCCTGACCGGCCTCTCGGTAACATTCACCGCGTCTGACTCGCGTCTACGGCCCCTCGTCGCGGGCCTCACCGCAGTCCTCGCCTACACGCTGCAACGCAACATCCAAACCTACTTTGCCGCGACCCGGCCCTCGGGGCCGCTCGTTGCAATGTGCTGGGTGAATGTTCTCAACGCGTTTGACCTGCTCGTGCTGAGCCGCGCATCGCTCGAAGCACAGCTCGCGTACCAGAATGGCAAGCTCGAGAAGAAGGACAAGACGCCTCGAGTGCAATCTCCGAGTCTCCTCGCGAAACTCCGCTTCGCGCTCGAACTACCCTACAATTACCGCCGCATCAACACACCCTGGGAGGATCCCCGCCTCCGCACCACCTCCACCTCCACACCCACCCCGCAAGTACAAGGGAAATCGAAATCCAAACCCACATTCCTCCTCCACTCAACACTCACCCTCCTAATCGCCGGCGCCATAATCCACCTCCTAACCCTCGACGCATCTGATGTACACCTCCAACACGCGCTGTCGAAACTAAATACCTCGAAATCCGTCCTCCTCCCGCTCCGCGAATTCAACGCGCATAATCTCCTGATCCAGATCCTCTTCACGCTTTCCTTTGCGATCGTCACGCGCGCGGCCATTGTAGGCGGGCATACGGCTGCTGCGACTGTCGCTGTGGCGCTTGGCGACGAGCCCGTGAACTGGCCGCCGATTTTCGATTCGTTGCGCGAGGCGGGGAACTTGAGGGGGTTGTGGGGGTATGTGTTCCCCTACTACCTACTTCTACCTGTCTAGCTATCTAGCTATCTACCAAGATGGCACTTCTGCAGATAACTAACCCGACGCTGTATAGAAAATCCTGGCACCAAATCCTCCGCACACCGCTAACCAGCAACGCCACCTTCCTCGCCTCCCTCCTCGGCCTCCCCCGCAAATCCACAGGCGCGCACTGGCTGCGCGTAGTAATCGCATTCACAGGTTCCGGAATCATCCACTCGCTCTGCGACATCGGGTTCGGGGTCCCGCTGCATAAAACGGGCGGGTTCCAGTTCTATACGCTGCAGATCCTGGGCTTTGGAATCGAGTCGGTTGTTTCGAATATCTATAGCATGGTGAAGAAGGAATATGGATTCAGGCTGGGGAAGGGTGTGGAGAGGGTTATCGGGTATACGTGGGTCCTGGGCTTTTTGGCGTGGAGTACGCCTGTTTGGATTAATCCTATCTTGGTCAGTTTGGCGGGGGATGGGACGAGGGTTATGTCGCCGTGGTTGGGGCTTTCGCCGAGTGCGTTTGAGTTGTAGAGTTGGGGGCATCTGGTCGTCGAAAGACGGCGGAAGAAGGAGAAGGGGAGAAGTCTATTGGCGATAGATCGGATCTGGCATAAAAAATAGATTGATATATAATTCGTACAAGAATAGAATAAGATAATTTCTAATGCACGCTATACTCTTCACCTTGACCTCTCTTTATCATTACAATCCAAGCAAGATGCCCACCCCCACAACACCAGCGTACAGCAGCGGGTTTGCATTCGCCCTCACCGAAACAGCAAAGCCGGACTCCTCAGGATTCGCCACAGTCCCCGACGCACCCGACGTCGTATCATCATCCTCATCGTCGTCCTCATCATCACCACTATCCGTCGGCCTCGGCCCAGTCCCCGCCGTCGTAGACGCATCAACCGTAACCGTACGACTCGGAAAAATCGGCTCATTCGTGAAATCCTCGGGGAGAACCAACGACGACCCACTCAGCACAACAGTCGCAGTTGTAACGGGGCTCGCGACCTGCGTCGCGCCGGGAATAGCGTCATCGCCGTCACCAATCTCAAGGATGTGGTCGTCCCCGGGCTCGAAGTTCGCCTGCGCGAGGGAAATCTCGTTATTCTCGAGGTCAAAGACTGCATACGCGCTCCGGAGGAACGAGTCGCCCAATATCGGGAAGAAATCGACCGAGGGGGCGATCCCGAAGATGCATGATTCTTCGTCTTCGATGTGCAGGTAGTCGCCGTTGTAGTACAGTGCGTCTTGGAGGACGAGTTCGGAGAGCGGGACGCGGATCTCGACGCCGGAGAAGGAAAAGGTTACGTTGTAGTCTTCGCGGCCGGTTAGGTACGTGTCGCAGGGGACGAGGCCGAATTGTTCCTCGGCGAAAAAGTGCACGTCGAGGTCGCTGTAGATCTGCGCGACGATGTCGGCGGGGAGGTAGGAGATTGTCGCGCCGGAGTCGAGGAGGACGACGACGGGAAATTCCGGGTGGTCATCGTAGGATTTGTGGACATCGTCGGAGGTTGATTCGACGGCGAGACCCGTCAGCGTGAGCCAGAGGTGCACGTAGGCGCCGTTGTAGGGGACGACGGGGAGGGTTTGGAGGGATCCGGTGTAGTGCGCTGTGTTTACGCCCCCGAAGAGGATGTTGCCTTCGTCTTCGCCAAGGCGGTTGAGCCACAGGCTGTAAGCGTTGGAGTTTGTGATGTTGTTGCGCGAGAGCAGGTAGGGGAGGTTAGGGTAGATTTCGCGCGAGGCGACGTTGGTTGGGTAGCCGATGCCGAGGATGCCCTCTACGAGGATTAGCTTTGCCAGAATAGAATGGGATAACTGGGGAGCTTACTGTCTATACTCGACTCGACCGCAACGCCGAACTGGACTTGTGGAAGCTCCGCGTCGACGATGGTGAGTGTGTCAATTGCGTAGTATCCTCTCGCCCACGACATGTCGCCGTACTGTATTTGGAACTGGTCGGAGAGAGGCTCTGAAGTATCTGAGTCGGACGGATCATATGTCCCTAGTTCATCGCACATGGCGTTGACCGCGCCGCATATTTGATTATTCGAGTAGACAACCCAGAGATCGCTACTTCCCGTGTCGACAGACACTTCAACGCGTTGTGCCGGGGATCCGAGTGTAAGATTCGTCGAGTACAACTCTCCGCCCATCTAGACGGTCAGCCGAGTAACACAGAGTGTGCGACAACACCAAGCAGAGTGAGATCGAGTCAACGCACCGAATACCCATAGAGATCAACATCGACCGACTGTCCCGACTGCCGCTTGAATCGCCTGCGATCCTTGCTGACCGGATTATCGATGTTGTGGTTCCTCCTCATCCCCAGCTGCAAAACGTGGGGATTCTCGCTCTCGTGGACAGAGAATCCACACAGCCCCGGCACCACCGCGAGGGCCGCGAGCGAGGAGAGAAGAGCGGCTTTCATTGTGCTTGACCTGGCCAGCTCTCCCCGCGTAGAATATTAGGTGGAGAAGAGTGAGATCCCGACCCCCGGCTAGATGGGAGGGGAGGGGACCTTTTATTTAGCCCCTAAGGAGTCAGAGTCATGGCGGCGATCTTGGGGCAACGTCGGGTGGAAGCATGCGGAGACGTTGTGTTGCCTGTGTGGCTCGCTGGGTTCCCTCGGCGCTGAGGGGCGTGGTTCGCGAGGACGCGGCCATGCTGCTGGAGTAGCTGAGCAGCCACTCAGGGTCCGTTCGCTTACTTTTGCAACACCTTGCTAAGAGTCTAAGACCTTGGCCTCCGGCTGCACAGGACCTGAGGGAAGATAAGTGGGAGGGGAAATCAGGGAAATCCGGAATCAGCTGTGGCTGTTGGGCCCGGTGGGTCTTCTGCACTGCGATTCAGGCGTGCGGAGATTAAACCGCGATTGGTGGCTTGAAGAATACGAGCAGCGAGGCAATTGAAGACACGACTGTCTGTTGATTTTCGCGGACGCAGGGGGAACATAAGTTCGTTTGACCCATGTCACAGTTCTATGTTTGTGTGCTTTGCTGTTGTTTGAGATTCTTGATTCTGAGAGATCGAATGGCAGAGTTGGAGAGATTCGGCTCTCTCCGAAAGCCAGCGATCGCCTGGTCTGTGTCAGCAGACAGCCTGAGACAAAGGGAAGCCATCCCCGTCATCCGGCGCGAGCAGTCAGAAACCAACGCAGATTCCTCATCTCAGACCTCTGCAGGCCGTTTTCGTACGCCG
The DNA here is from genome assembly GCA_025688815.1 of Aspergillus carlsbadensis. NCBI lineage: Eukaryota > Fungi > Ascomycota > Eurotiomycetes > Eurotiales > Aspergillaceae > Aspergillus > Aspergillus carlsbadensis. The sequence goes on from MU628184.1 coordinate 213,146, forward strand.
TGTAACCTCTGTTGCTTATTCTCCTACGGAGTACCCACTGCGCTGTGCAGAGTCTAGGATGTTGCGTCTGGACTCTGTTGTTGTTGTCGACAGTAGGACAGTCTGACGAGAAATTGAATGGAATCATCACGTGAAAGCCCCTGAATGGCGAACGCTGAAAGTGAGGCTCAGAATCTGAGACGAGTTCGGGTCGAGATTCCCTGTTTCAAGACAGCTTTCGAGTCTGGACAGGGACAAGCCCAAATCCCCAGTGTTACCGTGGACCTCTGCTTCCTCTTGGTAAAGTGCGCCGCCGCTCTTGCGGGGAGATCGCGTGCCGCTCTAACGCATATATCACCATAGAATCCTGACATCTCCCCTCCAGCAGCCACTCCCTTACACCACTCACAGAGCGTGTACATCTGAGATGCAGAGACAGACTACCCTGGGTTGGTAGGTAGCTAAACATAGATCGGAAACTGTTTTCTTCCTCTGCAGTTGGAACTGCCAACCATTGAGATTTGGATACCATGGTATTTGAATCTACAGCTTGGAGCAGGCGAGCTGCGCTTGGTTAACGCGAGAAAGCAGGTTGATGAGTATGCTGATTCACTGACGCCTTAGAACGCACTGGTACACACAAGATAGATTTCCTAGAAGTTCTTCAGAAAGATTCTTAGATCCAAATCATCCACCCAGTCGCTGTCTCTGACTGCAGGAACCAGAGCCAAAGCAAAGCCATTGAGTGGCTCAAGCCAAAACAACAAGTTGGTTGCCTCGTAGAGAGCCTTAGCAGCCTTGATCACGCAATAAGTCTTGGCGTTTCGCAATCCCCAGAGGACCACAAACCCAACGGAGATTGGATCTCGAAGGTCAAATTTCCCCGCTATTAAACGTTGCTTATTTTGCGACGACGTCCTTGTATATAAACAGATAGCACCCAGTAAATGCACCGTCCTGTCATCATCCGGCCATGATCCATCCCCTTCCGGGTATCCCGCCATGTATCGCGAAAATCATCATCGCATCATAAAGGCCATCAACACCGTCAAGATATCGTAACAGCGACAAGAATCGATAGTATGAACGTCACTATTGTGATCTGACACTGATTAGCCAGTTTCCGACCGGTCGAATCGCGCACACTCACCGCAGTCGTCAAGAGTCCAATGCAGTTCAGCTCCCAGCCCCCGGCGTACACCGTCCCCAACGCGATTGCGCTCTGCTGCTTCCAGAACCGAAGCGCTCCAAGTATAGCCGTTAACATCGCCGCGCAGTGACAGGCGATCGATAGCGGGACGCCGACCTCGTGGTAGCCGAGCCCCTTGGTGGAGTTGGCGGATTGCAGGCGGAAGAGCTGCGCGATGAGGACCCCTTGCATGGCTAGGATGACTGACGTGCGTATATAAGCGAGGAATGTTCGTTCGAGAGCTGACAGCGATCATTCCAATATTAGCCATGTTCTTCAATTCAATTATCCCCTCTCCTCCGCGATCAACCTCGTTTGACCACACTGCGATCGTCCGTGACTCACCGAAATAATCCCTATTTTTCTTCTGCGGCACCGTCAAACTCACATTCCTCATCCAAAACCGCTGAATGAACCCGATAACCCCCTCGCGTCGTGCTCGACTGCCCTGACTGGTCCGGGAGACTGTGCGGCGGGTGGTGATGCGGTACTCGCCCGACGAGATCGATGCCGTCGAATCATCGTCGTGCTGCGTCTCGATCTCGTGTAACTCGAGATTATCCGGGTCCAGCTCGTTGCTGTCGTTGCTGTCATTGCTATCGTCGTGGGAGGAGGAATGGTAGCTGGCGGTGCTGGTGCAGAAGGACGATGAGGGTCGAGGCCCGACGGTGGTCCCCACGGGGTTGTCGCGGTGAGGGTCGCTGGCTGGGCCGTTGTCAATGTGGGCATCTACCATTGTCGATCGTATGAAGAGGGCGGCCACATAATTGTAGGTGAAAGGAAGATTGGCGGAGGGGACATCCCAGAAACCGAACTGGAGGAGGGAGGGGTCAGAGCGATTGCTGCGCTGTGCTGTGTGCCGGACAGGGAAAAATTCTTGGAGTCAGTCGGTCGGAATGAATCAGGCCTGCGGGAGTCGCTGCCGAGAACCGGGAAACTTGGGTTTGTCGGTGTCATTGAGAGTCTGGAACGAGGACGGGAGTCGTTGGGGCTGGTGATATCATTCGCCCGTTGCCCCACGATCCCGCTTTCTACCGTACTGACGACAGGTGGGAGGCAACAGAGACATCACGGGTTTTCTACAACGTATATTATCCTCTGCTAACTCTCAGCATGACTAATTCTCAGTTTAGTTTCCACTGTTGACTCTAATAACCTCGTCTCTAGCCAGAATGAAGACGTATTTAGGAAACAATGAGTTGCCTTCTCTCCACATTAGGCAAGCACAACTAAACGGTACTTATGCATATTACTGAAGCATTTTCTTTGATCAGGAATCTCGAAGATGACCCATCCTAGACCCGATACAGAGATGACCAGATGAACTTGATCTGGACGCCGTAGTTTCATATCTACAGTTTGCCAATACCAGTCAGGTATACATAAGTCGTATGCGACGTGGTTGCACTGCTCATGTGAACTCTCCCAGCCCTAAATGGCGACGTAGCTAGAGGTACATCATTGATTAGATTCAGCCATCCCACTAGGAGAGCCAGGAATGTAAGCTATAATGGGTTCCGACATACCTGCTTCGCTATTACTTCGGACTGCGATGTCCTCTGCACACCCGATAGCGGACGGGGACGCTGGATGATGCCACCTCGGCAATAGATATCCCTCTGTGCTGCCTTAAGATGCGTTGTTAGTACACGAGAGTTATGGAAATTGAGTGGAAGGGTAAGAAAGAGTGGAGGCATACCAACATCCTGGTCAAGCTCATCTAGGTATCTGCGACTACGGCGAGGGTATCCAAGGTATTCAAGGATAGACAGCACAATTGGTAGTGCGGCTTTGGCCAAGACATGAACTATCGCCGCAACCATTTTGCTGAGCATTTCTGGAGCATCCGGCTGTCGTCTTAGATTTCTGTATTATAGAAATTGCTTTGCAGAATCAGAATCCGAGTGTGTTGAGAACGTAACTGATCATGTTGTGGAGGAGGGCTTTATATCTTATAATAGCCACGGCTTCGAAACCATGATGGCCATGGTTTGGAGGTGCCAAGCCATGAGATGATCCTCCACGGATCCAAGTTGGCATCCCACACCTCATGCAGCCAAGCCGCGTCACGGGTTTGCTTCGCCCAATGGGAGGGGGTTGCGTTCGAATCAGAAGCCCCTGGGGCCTGATGACGTTTTGGAGGCCCGGGAAAGGTTCTTCCGAGTCCTTGAGGCTGGAGTATCAAATACGTAGAATCGCATATTTAGATCCCTGTCAAGAGAAATTCCCACCACTCCCCTCTGGATAGCGAATCTCCCCAAGACCTCTGCTCTACGGCCTTTCCACAGATCCCTGGAGAAAGAACTTCTCCCGGATTCTGTTAGACGAAGTTTTCCAGGTCTCCATCAAATCATCAGCACTTAGTGCTTGCTTCATGGTTATGGAGCCAATAATACATAAGCAACCTTTTGATACCTGCAAACAATACCATATCCTATTGACCGCTTCAAGACATGACCGAACCAGTTGCGGCCCAACTGCTATATCAAACACACTGTTCATCATCCTTGACCATTTTTTTCAGGTACGCGCAGAGTAAACAATCCCTCTTTGCAATGCCACTGTACTACTCATAGGGAAAGTACTGGCCCTAGATAGCATCAAAGCTAGTTTTGCCAGCAATCAGACTGTGTGCGGTCGGAGCGGGAAATGGGATTTAACATACCTGCTTCGATATCGCTTCGGACTGCTATAGGATTGACAACACATAGGGAAGCTTGGTGGTGTTGAGATGGCAATATATGTCCCTCGATGTTGCCTTGAATAGCACTATTAGGAGATGAAAACATTAAAAGAAGAACAAGAAGAAGAAGAAAGCGTGGGTCATACAACGAATTTGATGTACTCTCTCTCCCCGCCTGCGGCGAATATATATCCAGATAGATAGCGCGATCGGGATAACTGCAACGAGGACACCAACTATTCCAACGATCGTCTCGCTAGAAATGTTTAGAGACATTGAATTGCAATCATGGAAATGTGAAACTTGCTTCCCTTTCCTGGCAGAATAAAAGAAAACAAAACACCAGGTGTTTTGAACCACAATCCAACAACTTTCATGAGGTTAGTTCTTATAGATATTCTATCAAAGATGAAGAGGCAAAGGGAGCGCCTGGCAGCGCGCCAGGCCTGACTTGGCGGCGCCACCATCCGGCCAGTCCGCCAATTGTTGCAGCTCATAGTCACGACTAGCTCAAACACGAGAATCCGGCTTCACGACATTCACTACATGAGGACAGGCCCGCGAGGTCTAGGGATTCGGTACGCTGCATAGTTTTGGCAACCTGCCAGCACCGACGGGGCATACCTCCTTTCTTTACAATCCTCCTAGAGCTCGTGTTGTGCTGTTGGTGATGGTTGAGTCCGCAACCAAAACTGACCTACGCCTGGAAAGGGAAGAAAAATCAAGCGAGGTCATGCATGAATGAGGGTCTACCTCATTCCCTTTAGTGGTGAGGATACCAAAGATACATATGACCGTTCATGTTTATGCCTGTTTACCTCTAACCATTTAATGGTGGACTCGAAAGGTACCCGAGTACCGTAGTAATATTAATGCTGCATTAAGTTCTGAGCAAAAATGGAGGCGTAAGTTGAAGCTGCACTCTTCAGCCCAGTCACACCCGATATCGAAACGGCGGATGATTCGCCTGACCCACTGAGGGGAGTGCTACGTTGAATCAAGTCACGAGTAGAGCTCAAAAGGTACTAGATCTTGATAAGGAGTCCAGAGAGCAATGGGGACGGTGCGAGTGAGAGAGACGGCCCCGAATCCTAGAAGCCTATTGCAAACCAGTCGCAAATTCCTGCTTATCAGAAGCTCTGATGTCCCTTGTTAAGGCGACCTTTGAGCTAAGGGCTAGCTAAGCAATCTCACGGGGTTGGTCACTATACCCATCTACATCCAAGCTTGTAATGGAGTTCAGGCAGGCCTTAGCAGGGTATCTAATTTCACTAAACGGCTGATGGCTAGGGCGAAAGATCCTATACTCCGGAACTGCACTCTTCTCATGAATCTTCGTTGATGTCACCGACTGCTACATACGTGATGCAGATTGCTCACAGGGCCATCGCCTCGAGCTTTGCCAAAGCCTGAAAATGGATAGTAGTAGGAACCATTGAGAACTTGGTCCTCACCTTCTAACATGCGATGAACCTTCCATGCTTCCTAATTTTTCAGCATCCTAAGTGTAAGATACATATGACCTCTATCTGCTCAACGTGTTCAGTGAGGAGTATGGTATTGTTCCTCTCAAAAACCCCCGCAATTCAAGATTCCACTAAAGCCATAGATAATAACATAGTCACTCCCATCAGACGCCCAAGGTTATTTAGCCACACACAATTCTGCAGAGGCCAATCACGCGTGGCATGATCGGTGTATGACCTCTATTTGTGAGGTGACTGTTCTCCGGTGGATTGTATCGGCCCAAGCGGGTCTCTCTAGCGATAGACGGTCTGGTTCGCATTACTGGTATAGATTCAGATATGGCAAGATGGAGCTTACCTTGGCAGCCATAATGGTGTGCTGAGCCTGATGTACCAGGCGTCTGCGTTGCGCGGACGGAGACGAGAATAGGCTGGTGAGCCACAGTATCCTGGGGACGCCAGACGGGTAGAAGGTAATTGTCAGAACTATCTTTGCGGCGAAAGGTTAGTCACAGGTCTTCTGTTGTAGTAGTACCCCAGGTGGATGTCTCACTGTTGATCAAATCACCTCTTGCCGTGCTCCTCCAGTTCCTCGAGAGCGCCAATCCCATAGTGACGACCGCAACCAGAAGGGAAAGGATACTGATAATTGTATCAGCTGAGATGGACATCTGTTGTGCGAGGTGCGATATTATAAGCTGATTTGTAAAGATCTTTACAAAGGGTCTCTCTTCTTGGGTTGGTTGGGGAACATCCAAATCCAAAAGAAATGCAATGGAAATGAACTGAAGAAGAGCTTATAAGAGTGCGGATTAAAAGGGATTCTAATAGATTTAGGTACAAAAATCTTATACACGAGGTAATGGAAAGGTTGCAGTGCCAAGCAAGGCGATTGCGGATGAAATACAGGGAATAATGCAGCAGAACTAAGGAGATTGCAGAAAACACGGGAGGGATTGCGGAAAAAAGTGGAAAGGCTGCAGATTTTCCAATCTAGGTTCTCAGCTGGGAACAGGGAAAAATGGCATTGTGCCTGAATCATAAAGCCTCATTGACAAGCGAATTCTCAGCGCCTGGTCATTCTTATGTCTTCATCTTACCCCTGGTCGCGGACCTGGTTTCCCACGTCGCCAGTGCGATGCCCCCTTCTTCTTGTCCCACTAAGTAGACACGGTATTCACTGCCACTTTACGTTCAGCCTAGAAGAAGACTAAGCTCTTACATCACAGTTATTCTGACAACCTCTCCCTATAAACTCGACCCGGCTTAGTATTCGCCGCCAGAATTTCCAGGGCTGTCAGGATCGGTATCACGACACCTACAAAAAACCATCGCAATGGTGACAAACGCCTCAGTCGGTATACTAGATAGAAATGAGGCTATGATGGGCATCGTGTATCCCATTCTGCCCAGTCCCAGGAAATGATACGGAAGAAACTCAAGGAGTGCAAGGCCAGAGAGTGGAAGATGAGCCGTCTCAAAACCACATACAACTCGAAATCAAGCATATCTCTCTTGCTTCGCTCCACAAGGCACTGAGCCTTGACGACAGGATTTGTTGAATGATTATAGGGATAATCATAGGCTTGGAATGACAATGTTGTTCGCCTCCCATGTCAGACCTACCAATATTATAGCCCCCACAAGCTTCATTTACCCATGGGCATGCGCAGGCCATGTGCCGCTTTGCTGATCACTGAAGACTGCGAGCACCCAAGGAGTATGTGGAGGAATTGCTTACAAAAATGACGGATAGGGAAGTATAAGGTCTATGGGGGGGTGCTTTTAGATCAACCACCATGTGCGTTCCGCAGGGGGGGATGTATGGTCGGTTAATTGAATGTCCTGCAGGATGCACGGCTCCGCAGGTTACCAAAGGGGTCAGTTAGGTAGGTGATGGGAGATGTCTGTTCGAACAGACATCTCCCATCCCTGTCGCGTTAAATCATTCGTCGAACCTATTGGCTAACGTTCTCTTGCATGTCGGAATCTGGAGGTCCACTTCACTAACCCTTAATTATACTAGGGATCTTTTCCTGTCCAATAAAATGAGACATCCAGACTCCTTGCTGGAAATCGACTTTTATGGCAGATAACCAGGAAACTACTAGTACAAGGTCTACAAAAAGCCATTCAAAGACGGCTGTTTTGAAAAGCTCATACAGGAGGACACAAAATAATGTACTAGAGATAAGTTATGTAGGCGAAACTTCTATCACTATGTCTCCAGACTCTTCAGGAACATTGAGATAGCCGACAAATGCATATTAGGTACATTCTGACCAGATAAGCTATTAGACCCAGTCTATTGGCAACAAATCTCGTGATGTCCACTGGCCGAACAGAAAACAAGGGGGGATGCTGCTACATACAAACCAACGCAGAGCATTTTCAATTTTATGTCTATAACAACACGCGCTATCCATGTGTCCAACCCCTTTCTTTAACCCTCATTGTAGATCAAACTTCAGCACGCTCTAAGCATGGTATCAGTCGAGGATGATAATTGTTTGGAGGATGGCTGTCCTGCGACTGGAGGGAAATGTGTGCCTTCCAAGGAGAATTCCTATCGAGAATGGCGTTAGTTTGTGAGTAAAGCGAAGCAAAGAGGTAGCGAGAACTCGCCTGCTTCTTCGTCAGAATGCGCAGTAAGACTCTGAGGGTTGTTGTTTGGGCCAAGGGTCGTATCTCCATCTGTCGGGTTTCCTAGATAGATCGGATGTGGTACGTAAGTATAGGCCCAATTTTGGAGCGGATAGTAAAAGGAAAATCTTACCGATGTCCCAAGACTGCCTAGCCCGGCGCTTCCAATACTTGAAGAGAGAAATTCCTATTGGTATGGTTGCAACTAAGACAGCAATGATAGCAATGATAGCCTCGGTAGTCACAGGCATTGCATGCAAATAGATAGCGAAGGCTAGAGGCTAGTGAACACTGGTACATAATGAGTGAGTAAGAAAGCCCGATTAGTTGAGTTGTAATGGCCAGGCACTTGAGTGTAAAGCAAGTGTAAATAGCATTGAGACTTGCGTCAGCTGTAGAAAAATATAAACCTCAGAGCTCGCTCAACTGAAGAGTACCCAACGGCGGCCCTGATTGGAAACCCAACTTGCTGCTGCCGATAATTAGCCAATGATCTCCAGGGGGAGTGACTCCGGAGGGCTCGACAAGCGGGTCCAAGGGAACTCGACCTCGAGCTTTAAATGGCTGTCAACAGGAGAGGCGCTAAGCGATCCCTTTCAAAGAATAGCGTGAACCTTCTTGCACAGCTCTATGCTTACATTGGCACAATGGCTGCTTGATCCTTCCTATTCTCTCCAATGACAAGGAAGGTGACGCTGAGCTTTGGAGATGGAAATGCGCCTCAAGCCTCTGTGTCTGTCCCGGTCCCTGTCAATAGTACTATACCCTAGACTAAAATTTCAGTACATCCACTTCATGGTGGGGAGTACGCAATCTCACCACTACATCCTCCCCCACATCATCCTAAGATCGCAGTACAAATGTGGATTGAGGGATCCTCGTCCCACCCCTCAAAGCCATACCTTGTCCGTCTAGAACAAATAATCGCGAAAGTCTATTATGTATCTTGTGTGACAGTATACTTACTATTACCTCCCTTAACCTTAAGACCTGGTGTAATTCACAAGCTAGACTCTGCTTCCAGGTTCGATTAAAACCATATGAACGATGGGCATATACCTTTTACTGATAAGAAACGTGAACTCATAGGGAACCCACTAAGTACGCTTCCCCTGGGCCCCAGAGACTCGAAATATAGCACAATGGTAAGTAGTGGTGACGGACTTTGAAGAGCTGCAAGCCTCAGCTTGCGCATCCATCTACTGTTTCTGACTTGGCGCTAGCTAATGTACTCTAATCTTGCCCATACCTCTGAAATCATAGACCTCATTGTTGAGACGTGGGGGAGGCATATTTGAGAAATAGGCTGGAAACCTTGCTTGCCGGAGCAATGTATAAGGCCCAAATGGCCTGTACTCTCGTGAGAAATCAACCCGTTTTCTAGGTGATAGGATCTGTCTATGTTGTGGGAGATGCTCGCCTCGGCGCCGAGAGGGTGAGAAGTAGATACTACATAAACGAGCAAGATTATTGACATATGAGTATGACATCCTCTTGTCTGGCTAGCTAGTATGTATCGTTACATATGCCTTATGGGTCTTGGCTTAGATTGAGTCCGATGCCAAACGAGGCGGATAGTGATAGCTGCCACATGCCCTCCAAATCAGTCTAAGGAACACAGGATAGGAACTTGGTATGAGGCAAAGGTCCCAATGGCGCCTTCAGTAAGCGGTTAAATGCCTCGCCTCCTCCAAGCCGACCTCGACGGAACAGACCCTCCACCTCCTTGTTGTATGTCCGGCGCGCCCAGTCCACCGCAGACCAACCATGCTTGTCGCGGGCTTCGATATCAAGTTCGGGCTTCATGGCAAGTAGCTCCTTGATGATATCGCTATTCCTTCCCATAACCGCCGCGGACAGAATCGATATACCGTCAAGACTCTCACATGGTCCGCTCAGCGGTGCACCCGCGTCGAGAAGTATACGGAAAACCCTCTCCCACCCGCCGTACGCAGCCCAGAAGAGCCCTTCCTCGCCGAGACATAGATTCGGCCAGTTATCCTTGCGGTACTCGATCAGTGTCCGGACAACACGAGCATGGCCCCTCTTCGCCGCATCCCTCAAAGGTTCCCAGGTTGTGACCTTGTTATTGACGTATGGCTTCTCGACCGGGTGGCTTAGCAGCGCCTCAACGATATTAAAGTGACCATTCTTCGCCGCAATCCAAAGAGGCGACCACGGATCTTCGCGAGAGCGAGGGAGGGTATTCGCCCCATTCGCAAGCAGGAGATGCACCATCTCGACATCTCCGTTTGCTGCGGCGTGGAACAGTGGGCTCGGGAGGCCGCCACGGCCATTCACGTTTGCACCGTGCATGATGAGGAGCTCCGCTACAGGCACCGAGCCACCAGCCACGGCATAGATGAGTGGCGAGCGACCTAGTCTGTCGCGGAGCTCGAGATCTGCTCCGCCACCCAGCAGCTGATGGAGAATCTGTTTGTGTGGGGACTTTCCGGTGAAATGCTCATCATACCGTGCCTTTCTCCTTTTGTACGCGCGATAGCGGGCCGTAGGGTCCGGGTACCGGATTGCAGACAGACCCATAGCAATCCGTACCTCGCTCAGGGATATGCCTTGCGTTGTAATGCGGCGCGGGGACCAGGGGAGGTCGAGCTGGGACTCTGACCTTGCGGAGGGGAGGATGAAGGCGTTGCTCCGTTCGATGGGAGGAGAGAGAGCTGATATCAACGGTGTGCGGCCGTAGTTGCCGGCGCTGTCGATGGCGTTGACATCTGCGCCCTGCAAGAGGAGGTCCTTCACAAGTCGTACGTTTCCTGTCTCGGCTGCGAGCGAGAGGGGTGTTTGGCACGCTTCGTTTGCGTAGAGATTCGTAAGGTCGTCCGTGGAGAGGAGGATGTCAACGACGAGCTCGCTGCGCTTCATGGAGGCCCAAGAGGGCTCTTGTAGTGCCTTGCCTTGTCGGGACGCAGGGTGCTTGCCCTCATACTTCACGGCAGCCTGTGCAAAGTGGCGGATAACCATCGTTTGGTCGTTTATGAACAGGCATTTTAGCGCTTTATGGAATTGCTGGAAGTGGCGTTCATAGACAACGGGGTTGACCACCCTGTAAAGCCTCTGGGTTACTCGGGCGAGGGAACGAATGTCTGCGTTGGAAATGTATTTGAGGATACGATAGATGATGGTGGAGGGGAGAGTGTGTAGAGAACGGGTGCTTGTAGGTGTCCAGGACTTGGTTGGGTCTAGAACTGTCTTTGGCTTGGGAGCCGCGACTATGGCTGGGACATTCATGATGGTATGTATGATTCAGAGGGATTGTAGACTTCTCCATTCTCTGTAGATGGAAGAAGGTATTTATGGAAGTTTGGAGAAGAAAATGTGGGCAGGCTGATCTGGTTGGGGTGTTCCTCTCTATACCCATGAAGTGAAGTATATGGCTCATTGATGAGTGGGGCCTTTCACTACTTATTTCTCATGGTCACTACTACCTATAGAATCTTTGTTCCTTTCTAAGTCTTATATAGAGCTATGGCTGGTCTCAACGTGACATCTAGCTAGCTAATTGTTTAGCTGTTGTAAACGGCCTTGTCAACTATGCAGGCGACTACTAAGAGGATGAGCTAAAAGCTTCCTTAACAGAATGGGTAAGGTATTTAAACAACAGGTGAGATGTATTTAAGTGTTTAAGCCTGTTCTTACTGGAAACTTTATGCAAGCAGTTCCTATAATGTCCAACGTGGGCTCCGAGTGGTAATTTTGGATGATCTGAGAGAACTGAAGGCACTGGAGAGAAAACACGCTTCGAGGACCTACGTAGCTGAGAGCAGACAGGAGGAAAAATTCAACTAGTCGCGAATGTTTATTGATCAGTATTCTAATTTCTAGTTCAAGCCTTAAGCGGCACAGTATCAACAAACAGCGTAGCACTAAGCGCCTCCGGATATCTCGTCCCCGAAACATCCGCCTCCTCAATTATACTCCTATACCTCTTCTCCTCCTCCTCCGTAAGCTCAACCTTCAATGACTCCACATTCTCAACCAAAGCACTGACTCTCGTCGTCCCCGGAATCGGGAAGATGTCATCACCCTGCGCCAACAACCACGCCAGCGTGAGCTGCGTAACCGCCACACCTTTCTCCTCAGCCAGTGCCCTCAGCTTATCGACCGCCTCGACGTTCTTGGGGAAGTTCTCCTTGCTGTACCGCGGGAGGATTGAGCGGATGTCGTCTGCGCCGTAGTCTGGTCGTTCGCGGACTGTACCGGAGAGGATACCGCGGCTGAGCGGGGAGTATGCGACGACGGCGACGCCGAGCTCGCGGGCCGTCTTTAAGAGACCGATCTGCTCGGATTCGATCTCTAGTGAGAAGGGGGAGTATTCAACCTGCACGGCGTCGATATGGTGGACTTTGCATGCACGGCGGAGAGACTCGCTGCTGCATTCGCTCAAACCCAGGTATTTGATCTTGCCCTCGGCCTTCAGCTCAGCAAGTGCCTGGACGGTTTCTTCAACGGGTGTGTTTGGGTCAAGACGATGCGCGTAGTAGAGATCGATGGAGTCGACGCCGAGACGTTGCAGAGACTCCGCGCAGCACCGCTTGGCGTTTTCGGCGGTGGTGTCCGTGATGCGCTCGCCGTTGACGAGGCGGTAGTAGAATTTCGTGGCGAGGAAGATGTCCTTGCGCTTGGAGGGGTTGGCGGCGAGCCATTTGCCGATGAGGACCTCGCTGTCGCCGTATAGCTGGGCTGCGTGAAGGTATGGGTTAGTTACATGGAATAGATGGGAGACCAGTGGTTGGTGTCTACGACATACCAGAGTCCCAGAAAGTCTCGCCGAGCTCATATGCCTTATCAAGCAGTGCCAACCGTTCAGCATCTGGCTTGGTAGGGCCATAGAAGACGCTCAAGCCCATAGTTCCAAAGCCGAGGCGAGGAACTTCGGGGCCGTTTTTGCCCAAGCGACGAGTTGGAAGGGGTGCCATGTTGCTGAAGATCTTGTTCGTGTTGTGACTGCTGTATAGAAATGTCTGGTATAGCAATTCCCTGTCTTCCGGACAATTGGCCTCTCTTTAACTGTTCGCAAACGGCATGCCCGGGTGGATATACCGGATTTTAACGGACTTTGTTGGGTGGGTTGAGGACTCGTTTGACAGGACATGGGTCTCCCGCGACAGGGTCCAAACAGCCGTTTACGCCCTGTCGGCTGAGCTATCAACCGCTGCAACGGGGATAACGTGTTATGCCGATGCCCAGCAAACGACCACCGCTTCAAACGTCACACCTAGAGTCTTGGTCCTGCTTAGAAATTCAGATCCTGAAACTCCGGCGGAGCTTTTATTGGTCCTGGCGGTTATTCACCACCATGCTGTTGGAGCGAACGGAGGTGCTGGATCTTGCGCCGGCATGGTCTACCGTCATTGAACACTGGGAGGGAGCCTCTTCCGGCTTTCCGTCAACTTAATCGCGGGCTATTGTGGGGTATCTTCAAGGTTCCTTCTAACTCCGCCTGTCAGCACTACTGCAGACTCCATCAATCTTGAAGAGTCACTCCTGACTCCAGACGAATCAGGAGGGTCGAGAGATTGACTGAGTTACTCGTCGGCGCGGCTCGGGGGTCGATGCAGTGTAGATGATTTTTCCGAGTAGAAGCTGATTCCCACTTTCTAGACTTCTCCTTCGAAACCAGCTGTTCTTCATGTTTGTGGAGTATGCTATGCATAAGATTTATGCATAAGCAACCTTATGTTTTGCCCAGAATCCACAAGGTGTCAGATGGACGCTTTCCCTTCTTGGTGGCAGTCTCTGCCAGCGAGTCTGCGACCGTGCGCCGTTGGTGCCTTGATGCCGTGGTGCCTGGATGCCTGGATGTGTTGACCCGCAGTGTCTCCAACAGACTCCGCATCTTGACTGTAGCCGTGTATGAAGCACAGGTGCTTTCCAAACTGGAAGAAATCGAGCAGATGTGCATTGAGGTAAGACGTCACTAGATCTGTCAGGGTTTTCCTTTGATTGTTCTTGGGTGACCTCCCGCTTCCGAAACCTAGCTCGTTACCATGGTCTCGTCTACCGCGCAGTGCGATCCGATAGGACCACTGGCCACCAGAGGCGGGATGCTGACTAGCTTCATCCTGTCGTTTATCCGATCGAACGTGGGAACAGGCGTACTCCATCTCCGCAGTCTTCATCCCTCAAATGACCCAAACTCCCATCATCTCGGGCGGCAGCCAACGCACAAGATCCTAGATATCAGGTGCGTAGAGGGAAGTCCACCGAGCTGTTTCTCCAGGACGTTGAGGAAGTCCTTAGTGGAGCATCGACCGACGCTACTTACACGTCCATAAGGCGGGCTGGCAGGCTAGATTCGTCTTATGAAGGGTTGACTTTTGAAAGTGCTCTCGCCCAAGAAGAGAGAAGCGGCTATCCATGAGATATGTGAAATATTGCAGACCGTTGTGACTCGCGCTGAAAATGGTAGTCAGTGACTTGGATATATGGACTGAAAAGAGGACTTGAAGGCATGCATTCCATGATATTTTCGGTCTATGACTGTTACTCGTGTAAAGTTGTTTCATTGCACCTTCTGCCTCCGTTGCTGCATCAAAATGGCCAGCGGGATGTCCTCTTCGTCGTAAAACTCAACTTCCTCATCGACGCCAAAATCGCGTAGACGTTCCCCCTCGGAGTTCTTCCAGGATTCCTCGCCGTCAACAGAGTCATTGTCACTGTAATCGTTGTCTTCTGAAGATGAAGTCGATAGTGAATCATCGAACCTGACGTGGAATGGCTTGCGCCGTTGCACCTCAATCGGGTGTCTCTGGCGCTTCAAATCTTCCGCTTTTCGTCTATTGAAGGCATCAATCTCAAAATCCCCAGTCGTTCCTGACGCAAACGTAGCAGTATTCGCCTGGTCCCTTGATGGCAACGGAATACGATCTGGATCGGGAGGGGGCCATGACACGCTAGCATCTGTTCGTTGTCAGCATTGCTCATGGTTGAGAAAGACATAAACGGACCCTCAAAGCCATTCTCCTCATACTCCAAGCCGGTGCTCCTGTGAGAAGTCCGAGCCAAAGGCCAGAACCAGCTTAGCACCTATCAGACTAGCAGTTAGTATGCGCAGGTACTGCTTTGATGAGTCCACGAACATTGGCGCTACCACCCATTCCAGCTTTAACATTCGACCAGATGCCGATGTCATATGGAAACTCCTGTCTCGTGATTTGCACCTTTATCCCTCCGGGTCCTGGCAGGAATCCTCCGAAATGTCGCGCTCGTCGGACTAGAGTCTCGTGTCGTTCAATTTCCCACGATTCAATGGTAGTCGTATTTGTGCCGAGTGACCACAAGGTTCGCACAAGAAGGATGAAGAGTGCAAATACCGTCAGACTATTCGTGACAAATAAAGCGAATAGGTGACCCAACTGTCCTGCACTGGGTCCCATGTACTGAGAAAGTTTGAGTCAGCAAATTTCAGACAGAGTCTACCGGCACTCTTACGCTTGGAAGGTTTCGAGACTTCCAAACAATTGACGCTCGCTCAAAGAGCAGAGTCTCGAGGTACGACATTCCAACAACCGCATAGAACAAGAATCGAATGAAATGCGGGAAGGTAAAGTGAGAGACGCAGTTAGACGTCCACGGACAATGATGATCCATTTTAGGTACGCATCTGGCTGTAATGTGAGTTAATGCCACATCAGAGTCTAGTTCAGGCTCACCTTCGACATGTCTTGCAGTGATGTGCTCTCGGCGGTTTGAAACCCTCGCATCTCCGACACCACCGTTGCCGCCCGTCGGCTTGATCGACCTTCAACGACTTGCAATCCTTCGGTTCCCATCCTTTTGGAATACGGCCCGGATTGACGGTGCAAGCCCGGTAGTAGCAGATCCAGATGCACAAGGCGAAAAAATTGATTCGCCATACTTCCTCTCTTCTCAGGGGGGATTCCTTGAAATGAAGGAAGAAATACTGCGACGTATACGCGAGAAAAGAAATCAATGTAGAGACTGCCGGAATGGCTAGTCTTGACACGGAGAATGACGAGCACAGCATCTTTCTCGTCACATCATTGATCTCAGGTTGAAGCTGACAAGTTGACAAGTCTGCAACTTTTGCGCGTGTTTTGTCGCTGCAGGCGCGGCTGACTAAGCTCACGCCACTCAACAGCGTGCGTGGAAATACTTCAGTTCCTTCCCTCTTCTTGCATCAACAACACCCATCATTTACTGCGCCAAGACCGACTATATTCCTGTTTTTATATCATTCTATATCTCTGTGTCACATTATATACCATATTCTAATGGCATGAGTGCCAATTGCATGGAGTCGGTCCTCTACGATGCCAATTGAGGCTCTTCCTCAGAGCACGGCACGGGCCATCGGCTCAACGTCTACCATCTCCGATCCGAGCTCAATCGTCAAGGAGCTCCTTGAAAATGCTCTCGATGCCTCTGCGTCTTCCATTTCGATCGAGATCACGCAAGATACGGTTGGCATCATCCAGGTCAAGGACAACGGCCATGGGATTCCTCAGGAAGATCACAAAGTTGTCTGCAATCGTGGGTTTACGAGCAAGATCCGCACAGTGGAGGACTTGAGGACTCTAGGTGGCACATCACTTGGTTTCAGGGGCGAGGCACTAGCTAGTGCTGCTGAGATGTGTGGTGGCTTGACCGTAGCCACGAGAGTTGAAGCTGACGTTGTTGGCTCTTTGCTTAAATATGGGCGAGACGGGGAGCTATTGAGGCGAGTAGAGTGTGTCGTCCCGTAAGATTTCCGTGCTAACGTACTACTGTAGCACCGAGCGTACATCTCACCCCGTGGGAACCACTGTCCGGATCTCCGATTTATTCAGGCATATTCCGGTCCGAAGACAAACTTCGACCAAGGATTCGAAGAAGACAATAACAAAGATTCGAAAGATGGTTCAGGCGTACGCGATGGCTCGGCCTACTATAAGACTATCTTTCAAGCTCCTCAAAGCCAGAATTGAAACCAGCAACTGGATGTACGCTCCTGGTCGAGATGCTACACTTAGGGAGGCAGCAATGCAGGTTGTCGGTATAGAGCTGGCATCCATGTGCGTGGTAAAGGAATGGCCAGCCCAGATGGAGAGTAATTCCAGTTTCCGTCTGGTGGGACTGCTTCCAAGTCCTGGTATAGGTGCGACTCATATCATCTCGAGGAATTACTGAACTAACTTTGACAGATTTCGCCGCACTAAACAACAAGGGCCAATATATTAGCATTGATGGTCGGCCAATGGCATCCGGTCGCGGAATCACCCAGGATATTCTGAAGCTATACAAATCCCACCTGCGCTCTATTTCACACGGTGATTCTACAGCGCTCACTGACCCCTTTCTATATCTCCATTTCAAGTGTCCTGGAGGAGTTTACGACGTGAATGTAGAGCCTCTCAAAGATGATGTGTTGTTTGAAGACAAGACAGTGGTTCTTTCTCTTGTGGAAAGTCTGTTACAGGACACTTACGGCGGACCTTCCAACCTAAGCACGCCAACATCGGGCCAGGGAAATCAGGCCAGTCCCGTTCGGACTGCATTCGACGCACTCCTACCAGCACCACACATTGAGCATACCCCATCCCTGCCTAATGCCTCGGATTCAGCAGCTCGTCCTTGTGTGAACGCCCTACCTACACGCCCACAGCCTCACCATCAAAGCCCCTCGGACCTGCAGTCTGCATCTGCAAGACGACAAGACCTTTTTCGGCGCTCTAAAAACATCGTGTCTCCTAACGCAGTCGGCCGTATAGATGCTGCTGGGCAACTTCAACCCAGCCCGAGGCTCCGTAACGGAGTGATAACCCAAATCTTTCCGACCAGTCATCACGAGACAACTCCGCACCGAACAAGGGGAGTCACCGGCGCAGGCCCCGGCACACTGAGTCCCATGACTAACATAGACATGAGCCCGCCTCTTCCCAACAATACCGCCCATTCACCCTTGAGTAGCCCGGCTTTTGTTCGGCCTACAGGTCCGGCACAGCTATCTCCAACAACGCCAGTGCGAAACCAGACTCAGAATCAGCAGAGGGATCGTGTCCAGGGGCACTATGATAACGGCACCATCGATGGTTGGTTCCAGAGAGTTACTCAGGCCTCAAGTCCGCCAGAAAATACCCGGGACCAACGCGGGGAGGACGATAGACCTTCGCTATCAGTACTCGCACAACAACGCTTCGGTGAGAGTGTAAGCCCAACAAGTGCATCGGGTCTCGATTCAGATGAATCCCGCTCTCCTAATACTTCTCCCGCTTCGGAATCGCCCCAAATGCCGGCGCCTACGCAAGTCCAACGCACAAGAGGCTCGGGCCGACACCAAGGCCGTCCTGTTCTTGAACAGTGGTCTGCCAAGATATATGCCGACCATAATGCTAGCCAAAATGCTGAGCTCCAGAAAGCGCTCGATTTCGAGATAAGAAAAAAGGCCGCTGTTCAGGAAAGACGGATGAAAGTGCAAAATGCCGGACCGTCAGGCAACCCAAACTCCCCACATGAAAACAGATATATTTCCGCTCGTGCGGCCCTAGGCTCAGATCTTCAACCTCGAGTTCACCTTGCAGCGCAGTGTGACATGCCTAGAGAACCCCTAGCGCCGTTACTAAACCCGCATGACCCCAGAGCATACCTGAAACGTTCCCTAGAGGCCCAAACGAGCGATTCGGCGAAGAGTTCGAAGCTCAAACGGGTTACTTCGACCAAGCTACCATTCGAAAAGATTCCAGCCGGCCATGATCTGCATAATATCGGCATCAAACGTCCTGTCGAGCTACCTCTCCTCTGTCACGAATTCAAGCTTACTTCCAAGGAAGATTCATATACTCAACCCGGCGCTGAAGATATCGCCTTTACCGACCTTAGAAACCATGACATTGCGCTCTGGACCTCGCGACTTACACACCTGGTCACGGCTCAGTACAAAGCGGTCAACGGCACCGCTGCTCCGGAGGTGCATCTTTATTTCTCCCATTTGACTTGATTTTGACTTGATTTCATACCGTTTTTAGCACTGCTGTTTTCTTGGTCTGATTTACATTTTCTGCTTGCATGAAGGTGCCCGTGATGTATCTTCTCTAATGATTTCTTCGGGTTTGATTTCAAATGAGTATTGCATCCTACTATCAATGACCTGCATCTATATATCCCTAGACTTTTTTTCCATCTCTTTTTTTCCACTAGCTGCTTTCGCGTCTGTGTTTGAGTTCCAAGTCTGGCTATTGTCTGCGTCACACCGTGTCTTTGATATTTCGTCGTCATGTTGCCCGTCCCATACTGATCTCTTCGAAGTCAAGATAACCACGAGGCTATGCTAAAACTATATTCCTGTTGAGGGTACTTTAATCGAGAGACAGTAATATCTTTTGCTCATGAAATGTTAGCGGACCTAAGTCTTAGTTTAACTTTCCTATCTCCCTTCCGCCGGAGCAAGCCCTCGCCACTGCCAAACCTTTTGTCTTCATCCCTCTCTGCCTGCCCATCTCTTCAGTTGCACAGACGTATAGTCCATTTAGAAAGGAATGTAAGGTTGGTATATACCCCACCTTAAATAAGTACTGTCCCAGGGCCCTGCTCTAAGTAGTCGACTGGCTTGGGTATAGCACTCGGCTTCGATACGACAATCAGAGAAGCTACGTTTTTTACTTTTTAACTTTCTGCCCATTTAGGATACTTTCTCAGTCGGATTTGAGCTTTGGATCGAGCCTGGCTCTGGTTTTGTTCTTTTTCTCTTCGCTTTTGTGTCTCCCTGCTACGGCGGACATTTTTGGTGGTGGTGGTGATGGTATACATGTCTCTCTCACTCTATCATAGCGCTATGGTCATAGATTACTATGAAAAGAATAGAGAAAACGAGCTTTAGCTTGCTCGACACAATGGTAAGGTTGATATTACTTGCAAGAAATATCCTAAATAGAGAGTATAACTCCTCATATCATTATAGATCCTTTAGATATTCCGCCCTCCTCTCTACTACTTACATACGTCTACTCTAATACCCCCTCCCCCGCTTATACGCATTAACCAACGGCTCCCCGAGCCTAATCCGATCCAAATTAACCCTCACAATATCAAACGACCGCAACCAATACTCCTCGCCCAACGCACTAATATGCGGACTAATCTGCACATTCGGCGCCTCCCACAACGGATGCTCCGCGGGCAACGGCTCGGGATCCGTAACGTCCAGCGCAGCCCCGCTCAGCTCGCCCTTCTCGAGCGCCGCAATAAGCGCATCCTGGTCGATGACCTTCCCGCGCGAGATGTTGGTTAGATACGGATTCCGGCTGTGGCCGGGTGGTTTGTTCGCGGCCAGGAGCGCGAATTCTTCAGAGCCGAGGAGGTGCGTTGTTTGTGGGGTTAGAGGGAGCGAGACGACGACGTGGTCGAGGCCTAGCGAGAGGAAGGCGTGTAGGGAGGCTTTGTCGATGCCGTGGTGCCAGGAGATCGGGAGGGTGCCCTCGGGGTCGCCGGTTCCGGGGACGAAGTAGTGCGGGTCGCGGCGCGAGGCTGGCGTTGGTTTGGGGGTTGCGGTGAAGGCGTGGACTGTTGCGCCGAGGGCGATGGAGACGCGGGCGACTGCGGTTTTTCTTAGTATTTCTTGCTTGTCTTATCAAAAGGGATCGGCCGGATGGCTCCGGGTTGAATGGAATGGAAACGTACTCTGCCGCCCGATACTCCCATACCCCAAAATCCCAATCTTCTTCCCAACGTGATCCTGTATGCCGTGTACGTACTTATCATGTGCGCCCCAGACATGCTTCTTCTGGTCCTCATACGTCGTGCTGAACTTGCGCGACGCCGCGAGCCAATTCAGCAGCGTCCATTCTGCGATTGGAGGCCCGTGAATACCCGAGCTCGTCGTCACAGGGATGTCGGTGTCGGTGAGGATGGGATCGCGGATAACCTTGTCCAGACCGGCTGAGAAGAAGTGGATGAATTTGATGCTGTCGCGCCGTTAGCAGGTCTTGGCTTGTCTCTCTCGAGAGTCTCGGCGCGGCTGGAATTGGAATTGGAGACTCGTGGCCGGGGCATGCTTACTGCTTGGCGTCTTCGGGGTTGGGCAGGTTGCCTAATGTGACGATGATGGTCGCCTTTTTCGTGGCCTCTGTGCATGAGTGTTAGAAATTGCTTCGCGATCGAGAATGGGGAAAGAAATTTACCTGACGGAATGCGAACTCCAGGCGCGAGAATCAACGAAGTAATCTCTGCATCCGGAAACCTGTTCCGGATTTCGTCATAGAACGAGGCCGGGAATTCCTGGAAGAAGGCGAGGAGGATATTCGGCTTGGGGAGAGGAGCGTCGCCCATGTTGAATTGAAGTACTGGCGATATATCTAATACTAGTAGGCACGCCCTGTGACGAGGGGACGAGGGGTACTTATAGTTCTACAAAGCGGGGTCGCCGTCGCCGTTTGTCTCGAAATTGTAAGCAGGAATAATGACTCAGCCCTGCCGAAACACAGAAGTGGTAGATACTACTACACAGGTGGTGCTATTCCACAGGAATCTTCGCTAATTCGACCGGGGAACGAGCCCCGATGCTACAACTAATTGGAGTAGAGACCAGTACAATTAGCAACAGGCCCTGTGTAATTAGTAGTACTAAACCTCCAACTCCAAGGTTGGAGATAAGAAGGTTGGAGTAATATTAGTTCGCGGTCACGCAAGAATTCACCATCCTCGACCGATTTGGCGCTGATATTGTGCAGAGCAATGGTTCCTCTGCCACATCGATCCTGAACATCAGATATCAGGCGTCCATGCCGTACTATATTCCTAGCAGAGGTATGTACATATCTGCGGGTTGTGCGGCCGCACTCTGATTATCCCCGCGCGAAGCGCTCGTCTCTCCATTCCAAGTCTACCTCTTTGGCCTTTTCATGGAGGTATTTCACTCAATTCCAAGCTGGTGCACCAAGATTGGTTGGATATCATCTTAGTCATTATCATCTCCCAAGGGAAAGTCAGGTTGATCACTGCAAAAGCCTCCTGGAGCACGCGCGAGTATAAAAGCGGGACTTACCACGCTCTCTTCGTAAATCACGGAGCACGCATCATTGAACAGTGAGATTTCATGTCTTTGGGAAACTCAGGAATAGAACAGGCAGGGACTCGAAGTAAGGTTACTTGAGTGCTGCACCAGTTATATAAGCTCAACGACCGGGGAATGCCAGTGAGACTTCAGGTTGTCGTACCAGGAATCCTGCACCACGACCAGCCACCAAATATGGATCCTCACCTGCTTCTCCAGCAGCGAGATGTTCCAATTAGAAGGGTCCCGATTCAATCCCAATGCATTGGCAAAGGCAACCGCTAAGCCCCTCATGCCCCCGTTGCAAAATAGCGATGTACTGGGCCGGCCACCCACGTTTAGTATGATAGATATCACTGTCGATATACCCGGGGACAGGAAAACTTCGGAGCTAAGCGCCTCGTACGCCTAGACCCACACGAAGCTGATGTCAGGGCCCTGTGTAGTGTGTGATACAAGCGATTAATTCCAGTAGATTATAGCGCTAGCATAGATATTGGAGAGCAGGGCAGCGGAGAGTTAGATTCTGGCGATTAGTCATGTACGCATTCCGAAATGAGCCTTCATCTAAGATGGGGAAGCAGCTGTTCGTCCGTTCGAAAAACCTGTAGATTATAGGCAGTCAGGTTTATCGGGCGTTATGCAGAGAATAATTCGGACGCACAAATCTAATAGCACATCTGCATATGGCTCAATGAACTTCTCGATAAGTGCGCATTTTTCAGAGGACTGACATTGATAGGAGCCAACGCCAACGGGTCGCTTGGGAGCCGTCCTGAAAAGCACTGGTCTCGTAGATCGATCGCTCGAATCCGGAGTAGAATAGGGCCGGATGAGGCGCGTCCCGCCTGCTGCTGGCGTAGTTGATAGATAGCTCTCTAAGATATCGCTGTCGTCGACATTCGCCGGGCCCACAATATGCGAGCTATTATGACCCGCATCAGCAAGGATTCCAGTCACATTATTGGTGTTCCAGGACTATCATTATGCGGCTGTAGATGGTCCGCGTGATCGGGAAGCGAAATATTCTAATGATCCTCGACGAAGCCCAAACAGGTGTGGAGCGTACCGGGCATATGTTCGCCTTCCAACACGAGGAAGGGTTCGTCCCTGATATCCTCTGTCTATCGAAGACGCTCGGTTGCGGCTTGCCGCTATCCTCTATTAGCACAACTGCAGAGATCGAACATGGTGCCAACGCCGCTGGGTTCATGTGGTTAACCACCCATTTCCATGACCCCTTGCCCGCGGCAATTGGGGATGAGGTTCTGGAAATTGTGGAGCGCAAAATGATCTGCCAGCGCGCTGCAGAACGTGGTGAGCAGCTATTCCAGGGTCTGCTTCCTGTTCAGAAAAAATGTTGGTGCGTTGGGGATGTGCGAGGGCGTGGACTGCTGCAAGGTATCAAGAGAATTTTAGATGTTAAAATAAAAGCATCCGGCTCTGCACTGGGACAAGCTGTTTCAGAGAGGGCCCTGGGCAAGGGACTATTGTGTAATATCATTACCTATCCCGGGATGGGCGATGTCTTCCGTTTGGCACCGCCAGTCACGGTGGCCGCTGCCGAAATCGACGAGGGACTCGAAATTCTTGACGAGGCATTTGCGTACGTCCTCAATGAGCGCGGTATCTGCGGCTGAAGCGACTAGTCAGAGGATAAGAAGCGAGACCGTGTTTGTGACTCTTCCGTTATGTCCGTGATTCCAACCAAGAATTCTCCACCAAGTGGGAGACCACAGGACCGTAGAATTTATCGTGCTAGTCTCATTTGCATATTATGTCCTTGAGTAAGAATTTAATGGCGTTTAATTGCGATAGAAGTGTTAAAGATCACTTTTATGGAGCTAAGTGGGTGAAACGAGATCTAATACGCCACCTAGGGACCTTCAGCAGTAGGGACGCAAGTCCGGGGTGTGTTTTGGTGGGCTTGTTCAGTAATAATAGGCATCAATGGAATTTTCCCTCTATGGCCTTTATAAGCCGTTGCCCAGGCTGTTGAGGATGCATCAGTTCGATCCAAGTGCGACGTATCACGGTCTTGGGCATTATGTGAATCATATTGGGTCAACTATATGCCTTTGTTTGACCATTCGACTTAAGTAATGAGGCTTCGCAGCCTAACAATCTGTCTGCACCTCGTTCTATCTGAGCACTCATTCCTACTCGACGACGCTGGCTTTCCGCATCCTAGTTGCAGGCTCTATGACTGATTTATAGCTTCTGTCACCAGTTTCTTGATTGTCCAGAGGCGACAGCTCCACAATCGGAATCTCTGGTCTTCTGCTTGCTGCGACCATTCGATGCCAGAGCCTCAACTCTGGGTATTGAGATCCAGGCACGGCGTCAGCGTGTCCATAGCCAGTGAAGGAACGAACATTCCAGTGCATGTAACAGACCTGGGTGGTGTTCAGGGTGCTCAATGAGTCGCTGACCCATGATCTGGTGCAAGATGTTGGCGGCGTCCTGACAGTGTACAACATATGATGGAGGTGGATCGCCGAGGCTCGGCCGAGCCTCGCTTCCAAATAGCCAGTCAACTCGTACACTTGTGAACTGCAGAAAATGTGCTTTCAGAGGGTCCGAATTAGAAAATCTGTGGCAAGACCAATCATTGACCCAACCAGAGGGAAGATATATCCGCTGCGTATTAGTAACCTAAAATTTGCTAGAGGCGTGCACATGCGCTATCGTCGCATGTATTTTCCACTTTTCCACCAGCCTCGTGGCTTATAGGGGAATAAGTCCAAGCCACCGCACGACTTCTAGCCAGAACAATTGCCGAAATGTGCAAGAACATGATTGCTCAATGGCCATTATGGATTAAAGTATCTTAATCAGAAGGCATCCTACGAAAGCTTGTTAATGCAAAGCACCTAAAGCGGGAAGAATCCCGAGCTTCGGGAACTGGTTCAGGTCCTGCTTTGCATCCAGGGTTCTAAGGTTGCCACGTGAACTCCAAATCTTAAAAGCAATTTGAATATCAAAACGCCGTCCTCCTCGGCCGGAGAGTGTTCGCCCGCTTGGTCGCTGCGTCCATCGCTTCTAATATCGGACTCATAGAAGTAGGAGGAGTCCAAATTTCAACCTCGGGCGCACCTCTTGCTCAGCGTTGACATCCAGTATACGAAGAGACGTGAGGGAGTGATTATTGGTCGGTAAGTCTCCCGTCTTCTGGGGCCACCCAACCAAAACCTGGCTGTCAGAAACGGGTCCAACCCTTGGCGCCGTTCGATCGTAAATCGTTGCACGCCAGTCGATAAGATAGAAGTACCCCTCGAGAAGAAGCATTTGCTTCTCGAAGAAGCTTAGTTCCTTCTAGGGTACGCTCCAAGAGGTAAATGCTGAGCAAGATCTGTGCAGCAAGATCCTTGTGCCCACCCTAGCGTTATGGCCCAACGTGTGGAGATTGGGGCCACGTCCGATAAGCAAGGGTTGTGACCACAGGGCTAAGGGACGTGTCCGGCGTCGGGGGACATTTCAAAGAAGCATGCAATGCCAGGAAGAGGCCAACTGTCCATTAGCTAATGCTCGGTCAAACACTCAAGCATGACTATCATGCGTGTTCGGGGGTAGATTCAAGCGCAACGTGTCCCCTGAAAAGAGAGAAAGGACTGCGGCGACAGCGTAGGCAGATGCGGATACGACTAGGTGCAGCTGCACGAGGGTGCTAGTCCAGGATATGGTAGACCGCGTTTGGTGTTCCGCAGCAGTGCAAGGATCGAAAACTTGCTCCTCGGGGAGGGATGAGCCCTCCACAGGCAACAACCAATGCCAATGGGGCTCCGTAACAGCGGGAATAGCCAATGCGCCATGAAGTGGGCCTCCCTTGCGACATTTCCAACTGTGCCAACCACTCCGTGCCTCATTTAAACACCTGCCACCACCCTCTCAGCCAGTCTAAGAACAAAACTGACAGGAGATTGCACCATTCTTGTTTGCTCGCTCCAAAGCGAAGAATTGAGTATCAGCAATTCCTCGCCTAGTCGATATAATACCCCCAACCATCGCATCCCCGACATTTCAGGAGCACGCGGGGCTGGTTCGTACGAGCAGCCATATTCAGGCACGAGGCGAGAATGGCAGGAGAAAGACAAAAGCAGGTCTGTTCACACATGCCGACCTCCGAGTTCAACTCAGCGTAACCTTGGTATCACGATAAGGGCGAGCCGAACGTGGAGGGCCCAGAATCCGTGGAGGCCGAGGCCACACGGTACAGAGATGCTCTCCGTTTACTGGTCGAAACCATCCGGAAAAATCATCCCCACGAAACCCCCGGGTTAATCGACCGCATTCAACGAACCGGGTCCGTCCCTGAGGCTACTCAGCTTTTGCTTCAACTATCGGAGAAGAAGGATGCGAGCGAGAAACAGGAACAAGGGTCTCCAAGCTCTAATGCCCAGCAATGAAGGGATATCCTTGTCGATTCCGATGAAGGAGCCCTGATATTGCGCAGACACCGTCAACTGAGTTTAGTCGTCGCTTATCAAATGGATACATAGCAGAACTCTTGCGTCATATGTTGATTTGCATGTCAAATGCACGCTTGACGGATGTCCAGGAAGCTTGCACCGTGGCGTGGTTCCTGGAAAGAGGTCAATCCAAGCGCGCGTATAGCCACCCGAATTTCATTCTCTATTTCCACCACTTTCGATAATGATTACCTAATCTTCCATTTCTGCGAGCTGATCACGTGCCATGCAGCGTCCATTCCAACCTCAGGGGCATTTTGACTGCAGAAAGCCGTCCCAATCCGCATTTTCTCTTTGTTAAAGAGTGAAGCCGATCGCAATCTTTGCTGCAAGAATGAAATTGGTATTTGCGGCCATGGTCTTTTTCACGACGCGAGAGACCCTGTTCAACGCTTCCGTTAACGGCGACAAGGAAGCTTGATCAAGCTGTCTTTGCGAGAGGTCTGGGGGGAAAATACATGCAAAAAGCCTCCATCCCGTTTCAATTTGTTGCTCTATAGTTCAACTGGATTTTCAAAGACGCGTTTGAAGCATGTCTGCGTTGGTTGGTGTGGGTTGGGACCCCTTCATTTTCGATCCTTTTCAGCTTTTCGCCATGGTCGATTTATGCTTGTTTCAGGCCAACACTAACGTCAAATGGCCAGTAAAGTCTTTGTAAGCATATTATTTTGGCCTTTGCGGCTTCAGGGTTGGGGAACTGGATGAGAGATGAAGGTCTGTCCGTATTTTTGTTGTCCACTGTGCTGTTCTCTCGCTCGCTGGCGCTGTTGCTGCTCATCAATTGCAGCTCTATCTTCAGCCCAAAAATATGGCCCCAGCACTTCGCATCGGCTTTGCGTCCGTACCGGATTTGTGGCCATCAATCCTGCCTGTTCAGAAAATACATCGCAGGCACTTCCAGTCATCAATATTCAAAAGGCCTCGCTGGGGCGAGAAGCGTGATAGATTGCACATCCAGAGACATGAAAACGAAATTATTTCCGCCAAATTTCGTGGCTTACTTGGAGTTCAATGAGGAGAGACACATCTGACCAGTCAGAGGCAAGCATTTGAAGCCATTGCTGCGGAGCTCGTGATCGGCGACCCCTCGAGTCAGAGCTTCACCATTCATCGTCGATTCATCGATCGAGTTCGTCTCGCTCAGTTCCACCCCAAGAAGCGGCAACTCCAGCGACTCCGCATCTGACACGCTCAGATCCATTCTTCAGCCGATGTTCCGGCAAGTCCATTGTCCATTTTCGAGGCATGTAGTGGGAAACTCGACGGCTACCTTCATGCGCGGCGAGCCACTTGTTATACTTCTCTTCCTGGGCCTTCAGATTCAGTTCCTTTCGCTCTCCCAGCGCGTGTCTCGCGGTTCATCAGTTCGGTTCTTCGTACAAAGGCTGATCGGGGAGTCAGAGTTCGGACTTCTGCACGAGAAATCCAGCAGACCCAGCGTCGCCTCGAATATACAATCTCATTGGCTCGTTGCCCAGAAATATTCCGTGCTGTTCCCATGCGTTCGCCCATTCCGTGCCGATCAGCGGTGTTCGAACCCACTCTCGCCAGGGTCCAGCCGTCCCGCGAAGCTCGCCTCGCGCACTGGCTTCGGCAGGCTAGCTGAAAAGAGAGGTCCTGTTCACAATGACAAGCAATTAAGAGCTTGCGGGAAAAGAAAATACCAGCACTAGTACTGTGAAGGCTCGTCCCCCGTCCACCCGTCACGCGATGGAAAGTTTCCTTCAGGCTCCCGCGGCAGAGCGGGGGCACAGACACCTTCAAAAAGGAGGAAATCCCTCGTCCGTGCAGTGCTCATCCGTCCTTTTTTTCTGATCTTCTCGGAGGACCAACCGGTAAAATAACCAGGCGCTATGTCGGGAACAGAGCATTCAACAGGCCGCAGTTTAGCTCGACGCTTGCTGCTGGCAGCCCTTGACCGTGAGGAAAAGGGTTATCCTCCCGCATCGCAAGCCCCTCCTCCGATGGTTGCCAGCTATGGTGGCGCTCCCAATTTCACTGCTCCAGAGTCCGCTGAATCCGGGGCGAAGCGTTTAACAGTTACCGGGACAGACTCGAGCATCCTCATTCCACCAACCGATAAGCTACTTGTCTTCCGTGCACTCACCGGCATTGATAGCGCGCCAGCCCTCAATGTCTTACACCACAGCACTCGAACGGCACCGAACGTCGGCATCTACACGCGGGTTGTGAAAGCCGAAATGAAAGCCGCCAGCCGATACCGCTTCCACGCTATCCTAATCAACACTTGTCTTAGCATCCAGATTGTCGTAGCCGCCGCGCTCACGGCTCTTGGTGCCGCTCGTGGCCCTCATAATGCCGTCACCGCGTTCGGTGCCATCAACACCATCATGGCCGGTATCCTCACATACCTGAAAGGTTCCGGCTTGCCGGATCGCCTGAAACACTACCAAAACGAATGGCGGAACATCAGAGAGTATATTGAGCAACGGGAACGCGAGCTATGTCTGCACGGGTGCGAACTAGACGTCGAAGAAGAGATCCAAATCATCGAGCAGATGTACGAAGGTGTCAAGCGCGAGATCGAGGCAACGAAGAGCGGCAGTGACAATCGGACGCATGGCCGTGATAGGATGTCGAGTCGGCGATCGATCCTACCACACAGTGAGCATCGCAGGGAACATTCGCCGCGGGTTCCGAGCCCTGTGCGGACTTCAGAGCGGGCTTATGATAAGCATTAGCTGGGTCGGTTGACCAGCGCCGGTAATGATCGGTATGGAAAGGAACATAGACTTTAATGGTTTTATAACGCACTGCATAAGAAAGCGTACATGTTAGCGTCGTTATTTGAGAGATGGGTTGTATGTTACTGCGTAACACTAATGGATTTGTTCAGTTACCTTCGATCGCACGCTCGCTGGGTAGACTCGAGTTTGGCCTTGTAAAAAAGGCCTGTTGAAGCGTCTCTTTTCAGGCTATTATCTTCTTGGTGAGAAGCCAGCTGGTTTGGAGTTCATGGACAAGGTGATGTGGAGCCTGGATGGAAGGTGCATGGAAGAATTTGTCCATATGCAATGGCCGAGAGAGCCTTGCGCGTGACTTCAAGCGCCCACCTAATAAAACCTTATCTCCTTCTTCTGCTTCATACCTAGGGCGGTCCCCGTTGTATGCGCCTGTCTTGCAGATATCATCTTATCTTCACATATTTCAGCAACGACTGGCCGGTTTTCCTGCCCAGCTTACCAACATACCTTTTCGGCGAAGTGACCTGACCACGCCTTCCACTCGCGACAACTAATGTCTTAGAGGTTACTTCTACATAGGGATCTCTTTAGGCTTACAAAGTGGACAGCGCACGGCGATTCCATCAAACCTTTATCTGTTATCTGTTTATGCCCGGCTGATCCACCTAGATTACCTGACTTCGACGAAGAAATATCCACCCGCAAACAGAATGAAAACGCAAAAAAACAACAAGTGCCTCGTATTACTCTGCATCGGCCTCGCCATCTCTCCACTCCGAAGTGAACCAGGGATGTCGCAGAACCTGCTCGGCAGACGGTCTCTCTTTCGGATCGTACTTGACCATTGTCTGGATCAAGTCGGCCATGATGTCAATCTCCTGTTCGGACAGCCGATCAGGAGATTTCTTTCCGTCTAAACGCCCGACACAGTGTGCATGCCAATCGCTATAAAACTGTCCCCTTATCGTCTGTGGCTCTGAGTCCTCGTTGATGGGGATCAGTCTGCGTTGCGTGTCAACGCCATTCTGCCCCGTGGTCTTCTTTTTCCATTCTTCCAGGGCCGCGAACCAGGGCTCGGGCAGCGGCCCAAGAATAGTGAGGAACCGGTGGAATGCCTGGCTCATGGTATCGTCATCCAACCAGAATAGACAGTGTCCGGCGCGAATTCGAAACATCGTGCAGGCTAGCGCCCATATGTTACTTGCAGCTCCGCACTCCGGCTGGAGCATGAGCTCATCCTTCCCGACTTTGCATCCCACCTCCAGGATAAGCTCCGGAGCGGCGTATTCATGGTTGAAATGAACGCCCTGTCGTGATTGGTCCGACATGAGATACGCTTCTCCAAAGTCGATGAGGCAGATCTTCTCTATCGCACGCTTGTGTTCGTAAAACTGCTCGTCGGGAGGGAAAACGACATATCTCGGTGCGTGTGGGCCAGTCTCGTATCCATCGAGTGCTTCCACCTCTCTAGTTGCGATTTCATGGAAAGAATCGATGACTTCCTTCTCCGTCATACCAGATAGATCAAGACGAAGCAGAATGTTCTCTGGGCGGAAATCTAAGATTGATTAACATGTGGACCGAAACAGATCCGTCAGGAGCGAGTGCTTACCTCCATGACAAATCCCATGCCGGTGAAGTGCAGCCATTGCCTCGGCGGCCTGGCGCGCAAGCTTTTGTAAAGTCTCATCCGGATCATTTACCCTCATCCAAAGGTATACAAGTGAAGGGCCGGCGACAGGGTAAACAAAACACTGGTGAGAGCCGTTGGGCCCCTCGATTCTGAACTTATCGAGCGGCAGACAACAGTACTCTGCAATCTCCGGGTCGCGCTGGGCGATCTCTTGGAGGCGCGTTGTCATTTCCAATTCTCGATTTTGGGCATGGTCGGAATAATAGGCCGTGATGATTTTGACGGCGACGTACTGGGCTGGCTCGCTGTCTCGGACACGGCATAGCCAGACCAGGGACCCTCGGCCCACACCGAGCTTGTGGAGGACTCGGTATTGTTTCTGGTCACCGAGATAGTCACCTAGGTGGACAGGGTGGTTTCCGCCTGCCGTGTAATCTCCGGGCCATTCGTTATCCTCGCGGAATTCATCAGCACGGATATAGAGTCCGTTTTGTCCGACGTGCTGCTTGTATAACAATGGCATGTTTTCGAGTGGTTTAGTAGGTCTGTGGGCTGTGAGAAAGCTCATGTATGATGAGCGATTACTCGAGGCCAAGATGGTGTTTAAATAAGCGGGCGTCTGGCGGATGGGGTACATATCGCAAAGAACAACAACGCCCCCTTGTCTGGCTTGATTATAATTCAGATGCCCACATTGCGCAAAGGGCTTGCTAAGTCTATAGAGAAAGATAAGGTTCGTGCCAAAGATAGCAGGAATAATAAGCAACTTGTTACTGAAGTAAAGTGCTTTGCTATTTTGAAGCCCTTCTTAGCACATGTTAAATATTCTTTGTTGGAAGACATAAGAAGAGTCACAAAGGCGCCAAGTGTAGCATTATAATGGAACCCTTGGAGGCTGTAACAGATACAAAAACAACGACAACAACAACTAAATCCAGCATAAGACCAAACATAGTCCAAGATCTAAAGAGATTCTATACACCGCGCCGCCCATGCCATTACAATCAAAAGAATACAAATCGCCCATGCCCTGACTCCAACAGAATCTGTATCGGCTTTCCAACTTTGAGTATACCCACGTAGAGAGGCGCTTGTTTAAAGCAGTCCCAGTTCAATTGCACGTTCACGCTGTTCTCCGCGGTGGGAGAAATCATCGCTCAAGAGCACTGACCAGCTCTCATCGGTACCGGAATCACAGTCCTTATTCGTCACGAGCTGTCCAGGAAATTGCGGATTGTCCGTCGAGCGGGTGCATACTAAATGCCCCTCGAAGTCGTACTCTTCCGATGTTCCCATATACACGGTAATATGAAAGTGTGTTTTTTCCCACGTAATTGGCTTTGTCGCCTTTCTTCGCGCCGGCGAAACCAGGCTTGAGGGTTGAGGTATGTGCTGGATGTCTGGAGCTCGCGCCAATGGGTTAGTCTTGATTCTGCATTGAAAGGAGATTTACGTACCTCAGCCAGACTGTAGTTGACTTGGTGAGGAGACAGGCCTCACGGCACACGTTCTAATTGGCTTCCCTCAGCCCGGATCCGTGAACGCTGAATAAGTCCAGTATATCTATTCGTGAAGGTCAGAATATCGCTGGGCGCTTTTGCGTCGTCGTATACAGGCTGAACCTACAGCAGGATCCTCAACCGTGCCTGGCTCTCCCGTAAAGATCTGTAGTTTCCCGTCGCGTTTCTTGCTTCGCAGGGTTTCAACTTTCTCTGCGTAGCTCTCGTGGGTCATCGGGACAAATTCCTTCTTCGGGCGGGGACTGTCTGATCTGGAGCTCCGTTGTGAGCCTGCCGTGCGCTGTGTTTCATGGCTGCTCTCTGAATCGTTCTCTGAATCGTTCTCTGAATCGTTCTCTGAATCGTTCTCTGAATCGTTCTCTGAATCGTTCTCTGAATCGTTCTCTGAATCGTTCTCTGAATCGACAACCTGCAACTGAAGTCCCACTGAGCAGTCCATGGTGGGCTCAAGATCAAACCGTCAGAATCCTCGGAATAAGACGACTTCTCTGCAAAGGAGAGAAACGCCATTGAGCACGAATAGGGCTTATATCCCATCGTCCTGGACTTGCCAGCAGACTAGCGCTTTGTACCTTTCACATAAAGAAGGGTATGTAGGTCTCACATTGCCTTTGCTGGTTCATAAAGAGCTAGGCTCCGCTGGTGAGTAGTTCTTTGAGGATCCGAGACAATAGCTAAGACATGAGCTTTTAGGGACCTTCCCGCGACTCTGCATTGTCCAAGGAGGGGGGCGAGAATGATGATGATGGTTCTTCAACGACTGGGTTTTCATTCTGAATAGCTGCTCTCGATTCAGCTTGTCTGCGAGTTTCGCACGGCGTTAACACTGCAAGTCTTCCGGGCATTCATCCGAGCCTTAAGGAGGACCCCCAGAGGTTCCCGCTATATGAGCTTTGCCATTCATCTCTGCGACTATTCTGCTTCTGCGTAGCGGCTGGTGGCTAGGTCATATGGAGGCCGCAG
Source organism: Aspergillus carlsbadensis (assembly GCA_025688815.1). NCBI lineage: Eukaryota > Fungi > Ascomycota > Eurotiomycetes > Eurotiales > Aspergillaceae > Aspergillus > Aspergillus carlsbadensis. The sequence goes on from MU628184.1 coordinate 246,404, forward strand.
TGAAATCAGGTGCTCCCGGCTTCATTGCGCGCTAACTCTTTGTTTTGCTGGGTACAAGCTGTGCCATCACTCGTCTCTTCGCTCCGACTGCTGAGATCGAGGGTCTTGATTTCGACCAGGATGATCTCAATAGGCCCAATTTTTGGAGGCGACTTCGTTTCCTGCCTAGGTCGATAGCTCGAACATGCCTCACGAATCATCCTCGCTTGGCTGGAAGAGATAATTGCATGATTTCGTATGGCCAAGACGAAGGCGAGCTTTGTGCACACGGCGACAGCTGCCTGTGTGGTCGTAGTCAATAGCCCATGTTGATCGAACCGCCGACTTGTAGATTTCGATACTTCAAGGTCTGAGGCCATGATTCAATGACTGTAGCTGCAGCCACGGCGATGACGTTGTCAGAAGCATATGCAGAGGTATATAGAACAGGCAGCAGTTGAAGTATGATTCAAGGGAAATAGGGCAGCCCAGCCCCGCATCGGCAGCCTCCGTATGCGATGCAAATCTATATCCAGACGGAAATGAACGATTCTTTCAACCCCCCACAGGGCAACAGCCGCTCCGCAACCACATACAACGTAAACTTCTCATAGCCGCTCCACCATAACCAAGATCAACACCCCCCGCACCCATCGGAGCATCCTCCGTGGTGACGCAGATAACGCGCAATGAGTGGCCGAGCAGAGTGATGTGCATGCAGATCAGCCAGGACGACAACGTCAACGGGTACGCAACAGCCAATAATGGTTCGGACGGTCCGGGGCTGACGGCGCTGATCATCTCCATACTTCGAGGGGGCGAAACGATTAACGGTACAAAATGCGGAGTATATCTATATCCCGGAGTATTAAGTGTCCTGCGGTTCGTGTGGTCCTGCTGGGGTAGAGTCGTACAGGATATGTGTCCTTATTTATCCTGCGGAAAAGTAAATGTTGTGGAATGTATGTGCGCAGCGCACTGAAGAAAAATGGATGTGTTGAATTAGATTCCTAGCCATGCATGGCATAGTGTCATGTTGCAGGCTGGATATTATGTTTAGAGTAAACGACAGAATAGAATGTAGGGGTATATACCGCTGAACAGAAACCAAAACAGAAAAAGGAAATGGAGCAAACGAAAGAAATCCTGGAAGACCCAGCTGTACAAGAAGGATTGCGAGACTCGCTCGACCCCTCTTTTCATATCGAATCAAAGGAAATTTCTCAAGAGACTGAACACAATGGCGCCGAGAGTGGCCACCTCCTTGGCACCCCTCGAACTCAAGCCCGCCGCCGCACCTGTGTACTCCGGTTCCTCCTCCACCACCGGCGTTGTCGGCTCCAGGCTTATTGACGGCCACGGCGCAATGTCACTCGACGCGGGTGTCGGGATGGGTGTCGAGCGGATTGTGATGCTGCTCGCTGAGCTGGTTGATGGTGGGAGTGTCGGTGGAGGTGGCGGAGGCAAATCCGGATTGATGCTGTGGGTGGGGTTTGAGAGGTACGAGGTTGTCAGGGCAAGGCCGTATTCGCGGGCGCAGGCTTTCGCGCCCATGCTGTTGGGGCAGCAATAGGGTTCGAGGAAGCAGAAGGAGGAAGAGGGGCAGGCGTCTGTTATTCAACCGCACCGGTCAGTTTTCCAAACCCCATCAATGGATTAATAGCGGGTGCCTAGTTCGGGAAAAGGTAAATAGAGCAGGGGAAAGCGTACAGGTGCCTCCTGGACAACACGTCTGCCCTTCATCCGGGTTATAGCAGATGCCGCTGTCGCCGCACATGGGCCAGTCGGCTGGACAGCCTGGGGTTGTACCGGGAATAAAGGCATTGCTGTCGCTATCGTGGTGACGTTTGAGGAGAGAGAAAGGAGCGTCGGCCGCGATCGTCTGGCCCGCCAGCACGGGGGCCAGCAACAAGAGGGGGATCATGAATCTGTAGAATGCCGGGGCGAGGAATGTGGATTGGAGAACCGGGGAAGAAGAGGAGGAGAAGAAGGAAAACCGGGAGTTGAGAGCGGTGGGACCGCAAGTCACTCAGTCCCAAGTGCAAACGGCCACTAGGCACCATAGCCGCTTTTAGTCTACTTGAGGACCGAACCCGCTCCTTTAATTAATCTCGCGATGCCGCAGCGTCATACTTCATATATATTGTCTCACTCCCTAACTCCCGTCAAAACTTTCAATAAAAGTAACACGCAAAGACGCAAATAATCCCCTAGGTCATCAATCATAAGCCCGCTAGCCGCAGTCGCTCCTTGAGTGCTTCGATCTCCTGATCCACCTCACCATTACTGCTGCTGCTCTTCTTGTCTCCCAGTGAGACGGAGCGGTACTCTCCGTCTCCTCCTGGCGCACCCACCGTAACCCATACAAATTTGCTACCTCCACCACTGCTCGACTGGACGCGCTCCTGCGCGCCCTCCCAAAACATCTCAGTCCCGACTTTCTCGTGTGACGGTCGTCCTCCCAGGCGTCCTTGTCGGATCCAGTTTTTGAAGACATCCTTGATGAAGCTAATCTTCTGTAGAAAGGAGTTTGCGTCCAGGACGTCCTTGATACGCTCATCCAACGAGCTAGAACTCGTGCCATAAGCAATGGTTAGGAAGGTGGCCACCTCATCGGAGACCACAGCTCGGGTGTCAAATCCAGCAGGGTGCATCTTCCCTTTCGTGGCGAGGTAACGGGCAGCAGACGGCGAGAGGTGGTAAAAGTCCATCCAAGGAGAAGAGTTCCTCGTACGACCCGGTGCCAGTACTAGCTTCGTGTGATCAGGGAAGTTGAACTGGAAAGCTCCATCTCCAAAGCCCCATACTCCAACATTGCCCAATCGCTGGTAGAACCTGATGAACTGGCCAGGTGCACCATCCGTCATCAGATCATCGAGTAACCCCTCTTCGCCGTGCCGGCCCAGGGACCCGATCATATATTTGCCGAACTGGTCCACAAGCTTCATGCGTTTGATCTTCTCAGCGTCGGCGCGAGCTCGGTCGATTCCAGAGTCCGTGCGGACGTTAACCCCACCACTAGACCCCTTGACCTCAAACAATGATGGCTGTATGAAAGCCCGGCGAATCCCGCCGCGGCATTCAACTAGATCATTGCTACAATTTTCGTAAAATTCCACCGCTTGCCCGTGACGAGGAACGAGCTGGTCAGCCTCGGAATAAGCGCGAGACTCGGTATCAGACTCTTGACTACGAGCTTTGCGGCGAATGTGCTTCTCGCCATCTCGAACCACGACACCGGTAGCGGGCTGTCCGTTCTCGGCTTTGAAAACACAACCAACGCTACCGTCGTCCAGCACGTACCCAATCCCGTACCGATTCGTATAGTCCACCCACTTGATGACATATGCATGAGGGGCCCGGCGTGATGCTGCCCGTCGTCGAGCAGACGAGTGAGGTACTAGGTTAGAAAGCATATTGCGTAAATCCATCTTCACATCATCGACCGAGGAACCTGGTATTATCTCACAGGGATCATCCGAGTGGAGAAGGGAATGTAAGCCAAGAGTCGATCTCGGCTTACTTACAGTCGCCAATGAAGCCTTACTTCCAGTCCGACTAATCGGTTGGGGATAGGACTGAGGCCGTGGCCGTGGGGGAGGATCTTCCTTGCGGACTACCTCAGATTCAGCAGTCTTTTCGAGAGCTGGTCTTTTGGCCGCACTCTCCGCTGGGCCTTTGGACCGCACGGACGGCTGTCTCGGTCTGGATGGTAGACTTTCGAGGGCTGTTGATGCGGACCGCTCTTTCAGCGTCGGGAGTGCCTGGACCTCGTGGCTCGCGGCTTCGAGCTTTCGAGACTGAGAGCGTGTCTTTCCGACGGTCAACATACCTGGCTCATCACCGGTTTGGAAAGTTTGGGGTGCTGCGTTTAGACCCCGAACTGAACCAGTACCCGAGTATGAGGCGGCAGCACCGCGCCTCGTTCGGATTGGACGGTCACCTAAGCCTCCGGTAGGCGCCGCATTGAGCCCTGTGTCCCGCACATCGGGCATCGCTTTGCTCGTCGGTACCGGTGGATCGCAAAGTGACGGAATTTTTCTCACGGTGGTTTTGCCTGTTAGAGCTTGTTGGCGAAGCGTGGCCGCGTGGCTTTGAGATTCGGTCCGCCTCTGCTGTGCCGCTGCCAGTGCGACTTGCGTCCTTGACTGAGATATCGATGCGGTTCGCAGAGATGTGACGCTGCTTTTGGTGGTCAGAACACTACTGTCCAAGGAAGAGTCATCCCTCCGCATCGGGACAGGGTCCGGAGCACTCCAATCGCCCATGTAGATATGCGGATAGCTATAGACAATGTCTTCTGGCAGAGGAATCAAAGGTTGAAGCCCCTTTTCTTCCTCGGCCAAGCACTCAGCGAACGCTGATTTCGAGGAGTTCTGGCCAGTCGATTTTCGCGCCGAGCCGTCCGGTTTCCTGCCCACACCACAAGAGCTGTAAAAGGCTGCTTTACACGTTCGGTAGCGCAGGATGGGATCGTCAATATCCTTGATATAGCTTGCAAACTTCTCGTCATAATCTAGTCCGTTGCCGTACGTCATGCAGTCCCCTTTTGGCTCTATTGATCGGAGCCAGGTCGGTTTTTGAAGACTGCATATTGGATCCAGTCGTTTAGGTATACATCCGTGATACAGGTTGAAGAATTGGTGCTCCACGATATCATCCGGTTCTGGGCGCTGTTGCTCGTCAAGGTTAAGGCAGCAGCTCACCAAGGACTTGGCCTCGTCGGGAATATGATTTGGGCAATCTCCGTCTTTGGGCCAAACATAAGTGAGGCTTCTAACCTTCTTATATATCTCTTCTTGGGTTTTGGACTGAAAGGGTGGATATCCAGTCAGCATTGCGAAACTGCGAGAATATTAGCCTAACTTGGTATGCCTCTCCATAGGAGTATTCTTACCAGATCACACCCAGTGACCAGATGTCAACTTTCTGCGTGTGGCCTCCTTTGCTTCTGTCCAAAACCTCGGGAGCAATATAGTTTGGTGTTCCGCACAAGGTCTTTCTCCTCTTCTCGTCCTTTTCAGAGATGATCATTGCGGCCAATCCAAAGTCTCCGACCTTGATGTCCATGTTTCGGTCCAGAAACAAGTTTCCCATTTTCAGGTCACGATGCGCAACATTTCGCTTGTGTAGATATTTCACTGCACCACAAAGCTGAATCATGAATCGCCTGACTTCTGGCAAACTCAAGCATTTCCTTTTCCGCACCATGTCCATCACTGAGCCATTGGGGCACAGCTCCAGAACCACGTATATGCACTGGTCAAAAGCGAAAGCCCTATGAAAGCCGACAATGTGGGGATGGCGCATCTTCGAGTGTATCTGAAGCTCAGTCCGGAACTAGACGAAACGTCAGCAATCTTTCGAGTCCGAGCCCGCGACTCATAAAGTACCTTCTCTGCCATCTTCTTTTGTGTCATTTCAGACTTCACGACTTTCATCGCAAACACACGGCCGTTCCGCAACAGGGTTCCTTCATAGCAGATCGCGAACCCTCCTTTACCGAGGAACCCGCCGGTCGAGTACCGCTCGCCATCATCCCCGGGTTCTAGAACAAGCGCTGGCGGTGGCGGCGCATGGTTCTTCGTAGATGAAGCCTTTTGGGCGGCGTTCGCAGCAGCGGCATTCTTGTCCAAAACCTTTCTCTCCATAGAGGTCTTGGGCTTGATCATTTGGTTCGTCGACCGAGGGGATAGCGCTTCCATTTTGTGTGACAATATAACCTTGTCGTTATTGATCCTCCTTTTCGATCTTCGGCCGTTAAGTATGAATGACAGCAGCCTCAAACAATCGCGTGGACGGATATTCGCAAAAGCATGTAGTTGTAGCGATCATCGATTACGATATGAACAATCAATTACGGAACTGAGGGGGGTATATGAAACGGGTTGCTGGTATCCCTATAGAATTTCCCCTCATTAGCATCCATCAGAGAACAAGACCTGCGACAAACAGAGGAATAACGACGGCGAGGCGGACTTACCAAATAGCAATCAACAATGAAGAATAACAATGACGCTCAAAAAACAACAATATGCATCCAACGCCGTATCTTCAGCCTTCGCACAGAGGTGGGGGAGAGGTCGGACCGGCAGGAACTTAAGGGATGCAGGAGAAGAACTCGAGGGTCTCACGACACAAACGTTTTTCCCAAAGCGGAAATCGATAAACATCGAGCGAGCGCCCGCAACAACGGGGGATTGCTGATGTCAGCATGCACAAGCCCGGCACGAATGCTTGGATGCCGCCGACACCTGAGCTAGCCCGTATTGGGATAGTTTGTGCCTGACGATCCACTAAGCCAGCCAGGATGACGATGCCGGTGTTTTTGCGAAGAGGCACAGTCTGAGCCTCCGAGAACAGTCCGTGACTCACCTCGAGATAATTAATGCTACGATGGATATATAAGACGCCTGTTATCTCACAAACCGTCTATGAATCTACCCCGCCTTGACCTCCTGCCACAATGTCCCTCACCTTGAAACTCTCCTCCCTTGCCATCCGGACGCTCTCCAAGCCGATCGCCGTACGTCAGCGCAGACCCTTACCGACCGCAGCTGAAAACCCAAACTGACACTGAGCCTGGACAGAATCAAATCAAAGCACAGGCTCGCGAACATGAACGTTTTCGGCGGATCTGCATCTCCATGGCCCAAGGCCTCCACCGAATCGACATGCGGCTCCGACTTGGCACGATACGCGACAATGCCACAGCCCAGCGGCGCGCTGCTGCAGAGGCAGAACTCAAAAAGCACAAACCAACGTCGCCGACGGCGAAAACACATGCAGACACACTAGCTGAGGAGGAGGCGATTGCCAAAGCGAAAGAAGCCGAGAAACCGGCACCCAAGCCCCATATTCGGCCGCTGTCTGAATCAAAAGCTATCGAGTCCGGCGCAACGTTCATTAGCGAAAGTTTCCTCTTCCTCGTGGCGGGCGGTTTGATATTGTTCGAGTCGTGGCGGTCCAGGAGAAAAGAGACAACGCGGAGAGATGACGTTGCGGCTCGCCTGAAGGAGCTCGAGGATTCGCAAAAGGTTGATAGGGAGGCGTTCCTGGCCCTGGAGAAGGAGTTCATAACTCTCGAAAAGGAGCTTCTGAAAACAAAGCTTAAACACGGGGAGCTGCCCAAGTCAGCCCGCAGAATCCTTCCACGGGAGATATGGGACGTTGAGCCAGAACCAGAAGTTGAGCCGGAGGAGCCGGGCTGGTTCTCTAGCCTCACATCATATTTCCGTTTTGGCCAAACTCCAGAGCAGCAAATAGAGAAAGTGGCGAAGGTGGAAACCCCCAAGGCCACTGCAGATCCTGCATCGTCGACCTCGGCAGTTGTTCCATCAAAGCCTGAGGCTGACAAGGAAGTCAAAAAGGCTTGATTGGCCTCAAGACTTGTCTGATACATTGCTATCAATAGGCATTTCCTGTTTACTCCTGGTATAAATGTTCGATTGCACTTGGAAAATCTCCCAGGAGAACATCAACCACATCTATATATAATTTTCGTTTGTGTTTATAGATAGCATTTCTGGCGTCATCTTATATGTGTTGTCAATGGATACCCATCTCAAGTGATAAATAAGGTGGAAGCTATCGAGGTCCCGTGTCTGGCTGCTAGGTAGAGTTGTGCCGGTTCTCTGATTCTCTACATAGATCTAATCAACTCCACTTCATTGAGACCGTGAACCAGAAGCCCTCACGCAGACTAAGCCGCCATGGATAATCATTCTGCAATCCGTGGCACTTTCAGTTCTTCTCTTCGAAGCAATCCTATCTGGGAAGTCATTGGGCCAATCTTGATGGCTTCGTCGAAGAGCATCGAAGGTCAGGCTACAATTCTTGCTGTACTTACGCACCATCTTGGTGACTGGGTCTCTAGAAGTGTCTCGACCGCAGGTCGACTTCACGTTCATCCAAGAGGGCGATAACGAGCACCTGCAACTGCTTCTCCTTACACCATCTTCCCTCGAAGCGTACCAGAAGCGGAGCCTTATTCTTCGCTTGAGGGAGTTTGCAGCTTCAGACTCATCATCGTGCCCGAGAAAAGCAATTGCATTCCTCTTGTCAGAAGACGCCTTTTCCAATGCCAGCGAGAAATACAGTCTCAACGGACTGCTCGCATTGCAGGTGCTGTACGTGCTACCGTTTCTCTCTGAACTGCTCCCTATTAAGCCAGCTTCAATCTTGGATACTAACCTTCCATTGTCTGATTCAGCTTATTCGAAAGCCTTGCGGTCCCTCTTCCAGTGATCGCCATCCCAGATGCGGCCTCGTTCCTCGCCTCCGTCAAGGAGTACATGGCAAACCTTGAAGATATACCAGTGACCAGTTCTGCATTGGGAGAATCACTCGCTCTGCTCGCGCAAGCAACTTCGGAATATCCTAATGCTCTCTGTGAGCAAGCGACGAACATTCTCAGCGATCTTTTCCCCTCTTTCAAATCATTGAGCGAGGCTACGCGCACACTCGAGGGTCAGGAAGTGTTGAGAGAATATTTGGGAGGTGAAGCGGCGGCGAAAATTGTACGGTTCTGGCAGGAAGACTTGTTGACCGAATGAGTGAGATGAAGTACAGTACTGGATGGGTCTGTGAATACGCCAGGATATATATTGCCACCACTCTTTCCGCGGCTCAGGGCCATGTCGGGCGCAGACTCATTTATCACCACCAAGGCGCGAATTAGTTATGGTGACATTCGATGATTACGAAAGACACAGTAATCCCAAAGAATTGATTTCCCCGTTACGCTCAAAATCTCGCGTACAACATAAAAGTCAGTGGAAAGCCAATTTTGACAGGCTGCGATGACACAATTCAAGCGCCAGGGACAGGGAAGGGTCGATGATTTGCGGCCTGGACCCAGACCCAGAGGCAGCAAGAATACCTGAGGAGTTATTAATAACCAGAATTGACGCTGATTGCGCGTTGTCGGCCTGAGAAAGAAACCCAACGGTGCCACATGTGTAAGGAGTGTGGCGCAAGCGGTGCCCGTCCCAAGCAAAGGCAGCGTAATCAAAACCACCCCCCATTCAGTCTGCGCTTCGCTCCGCAGGGAGTTCTCCTCCACATCGTCATTCCTCTCCCAATCCCTCCCTCGTGCACACTTCCACTCTTTCGTCCCTGGTTCTTATTCTTCTTTCCTTTTCCTGTATTCTTCTATATATCCCAGCGCGGGGTGAACCTTGTATTTTCTGCGTTCATTCCCCTTCCATGCCGGAGCGTTATCTCCCTCTATTTCCGCTCTAAATTGATAGGCCAGATATCTTTGTCGCCTAGGCGCAAGACCCGGGGAAGTCGGTAACAGCAACCATGGTGAGTCTCCTCAAGACAGCTTCGCATGGGCATCTCGAAGGCGAAAACACATTCACTAAACACTTGCTCCAATTCAGGGTCACTCACGACGTCCCGCAGGTGGGGAGAAGAAGAGCCGGTTCGGTCGCTCCAAAGCCGCCGCTGATGTGGGCGACGGCCGACAAGCGGGGGGCAAGCCCCAGGTCAGAAAGGCCGTTTTCGAAAGCACAAAGAAGAAGGAGATTGGTGTTTCCGACCTTACGCTGCTGAGCAAGATTTCCAACGAGGCAATCAACGATAACTTGAAGCTGCGGTTTCAGCATGACGAGATCTACGTAAGCCGCCCTGGCTTTGAGAAATGCGCGGGCGGGGGCCTTCGCTAACACGGTTTTGCAACAGACGTATATTGGACATGTGCTTGTTTCTGTTAATCCATTCCGAGATTGTAAGTGAATTGGTATGCGCTATCTAGAGGCACACTACTGACGAACTGGCTTTGAATAGTGGGTATTTACACCGACCGTGTCCTCGACTCCTACCGGGGCAAGAACCGACTCGAAGTCCCTCCTCACGTTTTTGCCGTTGCCGAATCCTCCTACTATAACATGAAATCATACAAAGACAACCAGTGTGTCATCATCTCTGGCGAGTCGGGTGCGGGCAAGACCGAAGCCGCGAAGCGGATCATGCAATACATTGCCAGTGTATCCGGAGGAAGTGATTCATCCATTCAGCAAACGAAGGACATGGTTCTAGCGACTAATCCTTTGCTCGAGTCGTTCGGTAATGCGAAGACATTGCGAAACAACAACTCTTCACGGTTCGGAAAGTACTTGGAGCTGGAATTCAACGCCCAGGGCGAGCCCGTTGGAGCCAACATCACCAATTACTTGCTGGAAAAGTCGAGAGTAGTAGGGCAGATTACGAATGAGCGAAACTTTCACATTTTCTACCAGTTCGCCAAGGGAGCCCCGCAGAAATACAGAGGTAGAGCCGAGACTTCTAAAGATTCTTGCAAATGCGCTTGCTAACAACGGGTCAGACTCATTCGGCATCCAACAACCTCAGTCCTACCTATACACGAGCCGATCGAAATGTTACGATGTTCCCGGAGTCGACGATGTGGCGGAGTTCCAAGATACTATGAATGCGATGACGGTTATCGGAATGTCGGAAGCGGAGCAAGACAATGTTTTCCGAATGCTGGCTGCGATTCTGTGGCTTGGAAACGTTCAATTCGGCGAGGACGACTCTGGAAATGCTGCTATTACGGATCAGTCAGTGGTAGATTTTGTCGCATACTTGCTAGAGGTCGACTCTGCTCAAGTCAATCAAGCGTTGACTATTCGCATGATGGAAACGAGCCGCGGTGGCCGCCGAGGATCCGTTTATGAGGTGCCTTTGAACACGGTGCAAGCCGTGGCTGTGCGTGATGCATTGGCAAAGGCGATCTATTTCAACCTTTTCGACTGGATTGTGCAGCGTGTTAACCAGTCATTGGCAGCTAGGAGTGCGGTCACCAATTCCATCGGTATTCTCGATATTTACGGCTTCGAGATCTTCGAGAAGAACTCGTTCGAACAGCTTTGCATTAACTACGTCAATGAGAAACTTCAGCAGATTTTTATTCAACTGACGCTCAAAGCTGAACAGGAAGAATATGAGCGGGAGCAGATTACCTGGACGCCTATCAAATACTTTGATAACAAGGTCGTGTGTTCTTTGATTGAAGACAAGCGTCCACCCGGTGTTTTTGCTGCTCTTAACGATGCCTGTGCAACCGCGCACGCTGATTCTGGAGCCGCAGACAACACTTTTGTTGGTCGATTGAACTTCCTTTCTCAAAATCCGAACTTCGAGAGCCGGCAGGGCCAGTTCATCGTTAAGCACTACGCTGGTGATGTGAGCTATGCTGTTCAGGGAATGACCGACAAGAACAAGGACCAGCTCTTGAAGGATTTGTTGAACCTCGTCCAGTCGAGTGGCAATCACTTTGTTCACACGATCTTCCCCGAGCAGGTCAACCAGGATGACAAGCGACGACCTCCTACTGCTAGTGACAAGATCAAGGCCTCTGCGAATGACTTGGTAGCAACTTTGATGAAAGCGCAGCCATCCTATATCCGAACGATCAAACCCAACGACAACAAGGCGCCTAAGGAGTACAACGAGGGCAACGTTCTGCACCAGATCAAGTACCTGGGTCTGCAGGAGAACGTTCGCATCCGACGTGCTGGTTTCGCTTATCGCCAAACGTTCGACAAGTTCGTTGAGCGTTTCTACCTCCTATCCCCCAAGACATCCTACGCTGGTGACTACACATGGACAGGCGACGTTGAAACCGGCGCACGTCAGATCCTCAAAGACACGCGAATCCCTGCCGAGGAGTACCAAATGGGTATCACCAAGGTGTTCATCAAGACCCCCGAGACTTTGTTCGCCCTCGAAGCCATGCGTGACCGGTACTGGCATAACATGGCAATTCGAATCCAGCGTGCTTGGCGAAACTACCTGCGGTACCGAACAGAGTGTGCCATTCGAATCCAACGTTTCTGGCGCCGAACGACTGGCGGACTTGAGTTTATCAAGCTGCGTGACCAGGGTCATCAGATCCTGGCTGGCCGCAAGGAGCGCAGGAGAATGAGTATACTAGGTTCACGACGATTCCTTGGCGACTACCTCGGCATTGGTAACAAGGGAGGCCCGGGAGAGATGATCCGAAGCGGCGCAGCTGTCAGCAGTATGTATATTCATTCCTCTTTAACCGATGACGATGCTAAAAATTTGAAGGCTCCGAAGACGTTCTCTTCTCTTGCCGTGGCGAGGTACTCGTTTCCAAGTTCGGTCGCTCCAGCAAGCCTTCACCGCGTATTCTTGTCTTGGTTAGTAACTTCAATCCTCTGCGTGTGTCATATGCTAACCTGTTCAGACAAATCGACATGTGTACATCGTCGCGCAAAACATCGTCAACAACCAGCTCGTCATCGCCTCGGAAAAGACTATTCCTATCGGTGCGATCAAGACTGTCAGCGCTTCAAGTTTCCAAGACGACTGGTTCTCGCTCGTTGTGGGTGGACAGGAGCCTGATCCGCTCGTAAGCTGCGTCTTCAAGACCGAGTTCTTTACCCACCTTCACAATGCTCTCCGCGGGCAATTGAATTTGAAGATCGGTCCACAGTAAGTTGCCTTTGTTCCCGCCGTGAGGCGATCATCAGCTAACCGTAGCAGGATTGAATACAACAAGAAACCAGGAAAGCTGGCCACCGTCAAGGTAGTCAAGGACGCATCGCAGGGTGATAGCTACAAGAGTGGAACTATCCATACTGGCTCAGGGGAACCGCCCAACTCAGTATCAAAACCTACTCCTCGTGGCAAGCAAGTCGCAGCCCGACCTGTCACGAAAGGCAAGCTTCTTCGACCCGGTGGCCCAGGTGGCGGACCGTCCAAGCTGGCATCCAGGCCTGCAGCAGATCGTCGGCCTGTGCCACAGCCTACACCTGCCGCGCGGCCAACACCAGCAGCTCGGCCGGCAGCTCAACCAGCAGCTGCGGCTAGACCCGTTCCTCAACCTATTGCAGCTGTTACCGCCGTCCATTCACGTAACTCATCTACGGCGTCTGCAAGGGCTCCTCCACCGCCTCCTCCCCCAGCTGCAGCCCCGGGACCCAAGAAGGCGAAGGTTCTGTATGACTTCAACAGCGACAACAGCAGCATGCTTTCAATCAGAGCGGGCGAACTCGTCCAGATCATGTCTAAGGAAGGAAATGGTAAGTAATACACTATAGCTATATGTCTACACAGCGAGTCTAACAGTTTCCAGGTTGGTGGCTGTGCATGAACCTCGATACGTCGGCTCAAGGCTGGACCCCCGAAGCATACCTAGAGGAACAAGTCGCCCCCGCACCGCGACCTACCCCTCCACCTCCTCCACCAACAGCTCCACGATCAAGCCCTACCCCCGTGAACGGATCGGCCACTGTCGCAGCCGCGAAGGCTAAACCAGCGCCCCCACCACCTGCAAAGCGACCCAACATGGGCGGCCGGAAGACGGCTCCTGCACCTCCACCCGCACCTCGAGATAGCGCCGTCAGCATGAACTCGCAAGACTCATCTGGCGCCAGCGGACGCGGCACGCCAAACAGTCTGTCTAACGCCAGCCTCGCCGGTGGCCTTGCCGACGCACTGCGGGCTCGGCAGACCGCCATGCAGGGCAAGCGAGATGACGATGACGACGATGACTGGTGATCTGCTCGCTTACCCTCTCACCCCCTTCGCCTTTTTTTCATCCTGCGCTCCATTTTCCTTCGTTTTGTGTCTAGTACTCTTGTTTTAGCCATTAGACGGGTTTCTTCTTCTTTTTCTTGCTTGGAGATTACTTCCGTTTCTTTGTTCTTTCTTTTCTTTTCTTTCGCACGTCGCTTCGCTTGGCTAGGTTTGATCTGGAGCTCTGACGATACCACCAAAGTCTCTGGACAGGCCACACTTTATGATCTGATTTGGCGCTTCGCTTGCATACCTTTCTTCCCCCTTCCCCTGCTCACTGTTATCTGGATAGCCGATCGAACCCTTCTATATTCCGATCAATGTAAGTAGACAGACCGTAGAGGTTACCAAAAATGCGTTCACATCATACATCATAGCACTTATGTATCCACCCTAAAGTACGCCGGTCACCGGTATCCAACGCCCACGCAACCCATATAAACCCAAGATCTACCCAAACCACATCCAAACGTTCAAAAAAAAAGCAGATCTATCTACTCCTTCGCCCCCTCCCCCTCAGTAGTCTCACTCGAAACCTCAAACGTCCGATGAACCCCAATCCTCGACGTCGACCCCGACCTCCCGGACCTCGCCGCCGCAAGAGGCGGCCTCGCCAACCCCGAAGTCCCCAAACCAACTGCCCCCTCCCCCCTCCGCCCATCAGCATTAAGCACCTCCTCCCGCCCCGCCCCAGGATACGGCGCCGCGGACCCAAACTCATCGCCGCACCCGCCCTCGACCGTCGCGCGCATCGTCATCATACCGATGTACGGCCCGTAGAATTCCGCGCTCGTTTTGTTGGTCTTGGCGCTTCGGCCGCTGATGCTGCGGCGGTCGAGGCTGTTGTTGTTGTTGTTGTTGTTGTCGCTGGTTTCGAAGCCAAAGCCCGGTCCCAGACCGAGTCCGGGCCCGAATCCGGGTGCCGCGGGGGCGTTGTCGCTGCGTGTACATGTTGTCCGTGTCGAAGCGAGACTCGTCCGCCCGACGCCGAGGCCCGAGTCGAATGCAGCGAGGGCGTGCAGGCCGCCGCCCCGGCTGGATTTCGAGCTGCGGGCGCGGGTGTGTTTGCTGCGGCGCTTTGAGGAGCCTGGCGGGGACCAGTTGTTGTAGTTGTAGCTGTAGTCGAAGGGCGAATGCGGGGAGGGGGTGGAGGGGGTAGAGCGCGAGCGGAAGATGCGGAAGAGGGGGCGGGTTGTTGCGAGGGAGCCGGCTGTTATTGAGAGGCCGGTTTCGATTGCGGAGAAGACTGCGATCTTGGGTTGGTTCTTGTGTTAGTAGATGTATGTTGGTGAGTAGAAGGAAGGAGCAAAGAACGGGGGAAATCTGCTGGAGGGAGTATGGAGGGTTGTGGAGGGCATACTTGGTAGGTTGCGTCTGCGTTGCGGATCGTTAGTTTAGTATATCCTTGCTGGATTGAAGAAGGAAGGGGAAAGGTAAGTGTTTTAGGGTAATGTATAGGAGGAACGTACATAAAAAGTCCGTCGCACGAATCGTCCCCACGTACGGCATGCGGACGATAACCGCTATACTTGCGCTGCAGACCAGAACTGTTAGTACATCCCGTTCTCTTTATACCAACAGGGAACAGAAACATACACACACGCCATCCCTAACAACCCCACAACAGCCGCCTTGGTCTGAATATTCATCTGCAATTTGTGCACAAGGATAATCGGCAGCAGACCAACGGTAAGGTCGAAGAGCGCCGACGCCACGCTAAAAACGTAGAACATGATCGCGATGACATCGATATACCTGCACCTTCCTGACGTATCGCCGCTCATGCGCGTCCAGAAGAACGAGACGGGAGAGCATTGGGCGACGAGGAGGACGAAGAAGACTATACCCGTTGTGACGACGAGGGTAGTCACGGTGTAGAGTGCTGCTCTGTGGCAGGGGAAGGGCATTACGCGGAGGAGGAAGATGCACACGGATACCTTGGCGAGGATGGAGGAGATGGTGTAGGCGACCTCGCAGAGGAACCAGTACTGGACGAAAAAGTCAGCGAGAGGCAATTGGAGATAGAGAGGCTGGGTAAAGACATACTTCCATCGCGACAGTTGCTTGCTTCGGGGTTATATCTGTGAGATGTCGCCCTGTTCCCCAGATTCCGCCTCCAATCATACACCCGCAGTACATGATGTAGAAGAGCTGCAGGATTAGCATTCGGCCTAGCCAGGCGCAATCACTCGAGAGGACATACCATAGCAAGGATCATGAATCCATCGTCCCACCCGAACGCCTTGACAATGCGCAATCGCACATAGCAGCGAAGAAACACCGCAATGCTAGACAGTGCTAAAAAGGCTGCCGCCACCCCACGGACAGCCGCCGCTCGATCTACCATGACAGTCGCAGTGAAAGATGACGAAGATCAAGATGAAGATAAGGTAGCTGCAAATTCAAATGCAATGCAGATCTAGGGATATCAATCGGTCAAAGAAGCACAGATCCAACAGGCCAAGACATCACGAAAAAAGAATATAGCACTTATCGCGGAGAGAGCTCTGCAGAAGTCCAAGTCTTATATCGGTCTCGAGAACGGCTTCAGTTTCAGTCCTAGTCGCAGTTCAAGTCCCAGTTTCCACATGGCTCGTGCGAGACTAACATTGCGAGTCGGTTATTGCCACACAAAACCGGGGTCCAACCGAGTTTCAGCCTTCTTTGCTGAAAGCTGGAGTATGGAGTGGGCGAGATTTTATGGAATTCGAGATCCAGACGGGCGATATCTGGTCGATCCACGTCATGTTGCTGTCAATTGGCTTGCTGAAAGAATACTGTTGGCTGGATCGTGGACCGTTGTGCTGTCGTTTCTGGGACGAACCGTGGATCGCAACCCCGGCATCGAGTTCGGCTGGTGAGTGAGACGGACACGGGGAGGAGGCTAGAACGAAATAAGAAGGTCCTTAAAAATGAAGAGTCCAGACTGCAGGGGCGTTTTGATGGAATCATGGAAATGCATTTGAGTTGCAAAGTGTACGTGGTGGAGCGGAGTTGATGGAGTTGACATGGAGAGAACAAAAGTTGTGTGCAGGTGGAGCTGAGGAGCTCCCAGATAGAGAACACCAGCGTTGTATGTACTCAAGACATAACTTAAGAGTATGAATAATAACCGAAATCATTCTTAGATTACAAGCCTCATCATATACAGCCCAGTCGACGATTCGAAAACGGACCTCATCTCATACAACATAGATATCATACTCTGTCCAAAGCTATCAGGTAGCTACACGTAGCGGAGCACAGCTCCCCCAAAGACCATAAATATCATAGAAGTCCACATGACCAAGTCGCCTCATTGACAAAGGCAATCCCATTCACTTCAAGAACTTGCTCGCAAGGCTCATGATCCCACTCGGGCCACCAGTCCCCCCACTCCCACTCATCTGGCTCTTCAGGTACATCTTGAACGCCATCTCAGCAGCGGAGTTGACAGCAGACTGCTTGTCGCCGGACTATCACACCAAACCAATCGATTAGCATGTCCCTTTCAGTAGGTATTAGGGGGAAAAGAAACATACCGCCTCCCCCTTCCCAGCCTTCTCCTCCCACATCCTCCCCGCCTGCGCCATCGCAAGCCCAATAAACGCATTCTTATCCTTGCCCCCACCGGTCTCAGCACCAGACCCCTGATTAAAAAGCTTAAGAGCCTGCAGCGCCGCACCGGCGCCCAAATCCCTTGAGTCCATCGTGTTCCCGCCCTCCTCGTAGCGCTTGTGCGAGTTGACGACGTGCTCCTCGTCGACGTCATGGTCGTTGTCGTAGCCGGACTTGCGCTCCTTCACGAATTTGAGCGCCGTCGAGAAGAGAGATGAGTCTTCGGATGAGGACGAGTGTGCGGCAGCGTGCGAGGCTGCCCCGTTGAGGTTGTCTTTGTCGTCGTCATCGTCGAAGTGTTTCTTGACGGCGTCGGCGATGAGGTTTCCGAAGGACATTTTGCTGGTTGGGGGGTTTGGTTTTGGTTTAGGGGTAGGTTTTGATTCGATTGGGATGGGAGAGGATGGTAGGATGGTAGGATGGATGGGGATGATAGGCAGCAGGGGAGCTGGTGGTGCGCTGTCTATTTATCTGATGTATGAGGGGCTAAGAGGGGTAAACTGTGGCTGGGCAGCTGAGCTCTGGGGGCGATTCGGGGGTGTGATTGGCTACATGCGTCAACTGGATCGGGGCTAGTAGCCGCACAGCCACAGACTCCGATGCAGCTCGAGGAGGGGCTACGTCATCGTCTAGGCTGGCTGAGAATTGAAGCTGAAGGAGGGTTGGGAACGAAAGGTTGATGTCTGATTTGATTCAGTGTACAGGGGTTGAGTGTATGCATGGTATCTCCGCTAAAATGCCGCAAACCGCCCAAAACAACAGTACAGTATAGTGAACAAAAGGAAACACGCAGGAAAAAAAAAGCGATATCGACAGGATTCGAAATACGACAAATGTTCAAAAAAGCAGCAACTCCTCGTGCTCCTCGTCGCATGCATTCCACATGAACCGCATGTGTCGCTCTCGGTCGTTCAATGTACAGCGCTCATCCTCCTTGAGCTCGGCTTCCTTGACCCACTCGTTGGGCGATGGCTGCATACCCGGCACCTGCCCCCACTGGCGCCGGTCGTACTCCATAAATCCTCCAAAGTCCTCGTCGGTGTTTGCTACCCAGATTGTACTGCCATCGGGAGAGTAGTCTGCGCCACCGACTTCGCCGAAGAAGTCGAGGACCTGTCGTGTTTGGTATGTTTGTGCGTTCACGATTGCGATCCTGTCTGCAGGCTCGCATAGGAGTAGCGTGCGTGGTCCGCCGCCGACTGGTGAGTACCGTAGGGATCGGTACCCGGCGACGTCCGACTCGAATTTTTCGAGCATGCGCCACATGCGCGCGTCCCAGATGATGGCTGTTTTGTCTTGGTTGCTCGTTGCGATCTGCATCATGTCCGGAGACCAGGCGCAGGCGAACCCGAAATCACGATGTCCGCGCAGAGGGTGAACCGGTCGGCCAGTGTCTGCTTCGACGACCCAGGCATCGGGGGAGTCGCCGATGATCACGCGTAAACGCCCATCAGGCGAAGTAGACGTGCAGTTGATTGCATGCGCGAGTTCATAATCCGCAAAGAAGGTGTTCGTTTCGCAGTCCAGTATCCGCACGTGGTTATCGTTGGAAGCGAAGACCCCAGTCGGCGAGCGATTCGTGCGACTCGAAATGATATCAACGTGGTTGGTTATCCCGCTATCATCCTTTGTCACGATGCCTTCAGCTCCCGAGCCTTCAGCGCCGTGTGCCCGCATGGCGTATTCTCCCTTGAATCCTCCAGCAATCGTAACCCCAAAGGCTGACTTCATGGTAGAAATCTTCACCGAGTGGTGGAAACCGGACTGCGCACTGGGCGCCGACAAATCGATCAAGCATTGCAAGTCGTCGTAACCTGGAACCCAAGAATAAACCTTGGACATGGACGAAAAGTGTACAGTATTATAGGCCGGGACAGACATCAGGTTGCGGAGCTGGAAATGCTCAATGGTCGCCCTATGTTCCGTGTACATCGACTTCCCTTGAAAGTAGGATTCCTCGTCCGAAGGTGGAGGGCCACGCCGCTGTCGGCTGTATTCTAAATTGTGATAAGATGTATACCACTGGTCCCGCAAATGACGAGCGTCGGAGCGCCTGACTCGAAGCTTCTCCCACCAGGGGATCTGTTGAATGTCGTAAAACTCTCCTGTATACCTGCTCGGTCGTGCTATTTTCGCCGGGGGTGCCCACCAGGCGGAGCTGCCGAGGTTATTCGGAGGCGACACAGGCGGCGCAGGCGAGAGCATTGGTATCGAAGCGGTGGAGGACTCATAAACCCACTGGTTGATGAATTGATAGATATTAAAATTTCTCTCCTGGGCTACAACAGATATTAGCTTTACGTCGCTTACTTTAGGAATGAGTACGTACTGGTTGTATGCGCCGATTCCGCGAAATGCTGGTCTGTCGTGGGTTCAACTTCGACCTCATCGGCGTCGGAGAAATAGCTGCCATGGTCATCTTGGCCAAACGGATCGTCGACTCCGGAATCTTGCGAGCCGGACGTGGGTCCGTGTCCGTGGTAGAATTCCTCAAAGTCAACTTCAGATAGATGCGACGGGTTCTGTTCAAGCGACTCGTCGACAGACTCGACATCGTAGTCGCTGTCACCGTGATCTAGATAGAACTTCTGGGCATCATCGTCGTCCTCCTGCGTTGTCGTAAACGATATCGGCTCATGTCCAGAGATGCGCGGTCCGTATTCCATTGCGAAATCCGTGGTGCTGTCTTCCTCAGTAGCCTCCGAGGGCGCGATATTGTTGTTCATGGCGGTAACATGGTGGGCGAACGGGTTGAAGGCGCCTGCTCTCTCTATCTGCTCCAGCGAATAGTCATCGAGAGGCACACCACCGAAATCCGACAGGGCGTCGGTCATTTCCGAATCGGACATGTACAGATCTGCGTGCGGGGAGGCCTCAGAGATCGGGGCGCCCTGGCCATGCGTCCGGTGGTGGTGAGAGTATTCGCCCGACTCGATAACAGCATTGACGACTTCGGAAACGGGGATACTCTCCTGGCTCTGGATGGCATTCGGGTAACGAGGAACGGACATGAAGGCGGACAGCGCATGGTCGGGGACAGGGTCGCCTCCAAGTGACGGGGCTGTTTGACGGGGAGCATGATGCGCAGGTTGCCGATGTGGCTGCTCGAATAGGCTGGCGGCATCAGGGCCTGCCCCAGGATGCTCGTTGCTTTCCGTATCCATGTCGCGGGGATGGAGCCGAGAAGAGCCCTCGAAAGACAAGGTTTCAGAGGGAAGGGCGTCGCATGATGACGAAGCCACTGGCGGAGTCGCCCGATCAGTCGGATATAGGCCCGACGAACTGGACGAGGACGACAAGAGGTGGTGGGATGCGGACGTTGAAGAAGGCTGAAAAGCAGGCTCGCTCTGAGCAGGCATTTCCGGCCGCCGAGCGCAGCGCTTGGCTGCCGACAAAGGGAATCGACAAATAGCCTCGCACAATCCGCGGGGGGGGAAGGGAAAGGCGAGCTGGAGTCCGAGGGATAAGGCAGAAGAAAGGGTACACGAGCAGGGCGACCAGAGGGCGTGATTGGCACCGAGAGTCGTCCACGTTGCCTCGTTCGGGATCAGGGATCTTGGCTATGCAGCAACCGTCGTCCACCCCGCAGCCTGTCTTCCATCACCAACCCCCACTCCAGGGAAGGGCGAAAATGCCGACTTTGGGCGACAAGGACGGTCGTTGAGGTACCGACGATGCCGCGCGGCGCCTCTGCGGCTCGATCAAGAATATTTTGGGGGGAGTATAGCCCAGGACGGCGGCGTTGGGAACGCAGACCAAGAAGGTGGGATGGGATGATCTTCGGCGAGGGGCTGGAAATGTATGCAAGACGAGCTGTCCTCGGGACTCTACTAGTACACGAGCGCGAAAAGGGTAAAACGCGGAGTAGAGATGCCGAATCCGAGAGGGAGAAAATCACTGAAAGAAATTGGAGAAGCGCGAGCCGTCAGGAGCGCGCCAGTCAGGTGGGCTGGAGTCTGCCTGACTGCAGCAGAAAGGTGAGGGGAACCGACGTGGATTACAAGCAGGAGGATGCAGCTGGACCAGGAGGGGAAGCGACCGGGGCCAAAAGCTGCATGACGAGGAGCAACGTGCGCCTCAAGCCGTCACACGCAGAAGTCGATCGTCAACCATCAAAAGGCAAAGCCCGAAGAATGCTGGAGGAAACGGGGTCAGTTCAACCGGCGAAAATGCGAAGAAGAATAATGGGACGAGTCGATGACAATGTGATTGAAGGATTCTTAGTCAGAACCAACACACGCCACGCCAGCGCATTCTGGCCAGGGCCAACCCTCGCTCGCTCTTCAGTTCAGAGATGAATAGTATTGACTGAATCCTGCATGAATCCAAGAATAGCGAACTCTCGGGCCTGACAGAACTCTCAGCGAGTCAGTCTCTGCAGAGCGCCCATCATTACTTTGCGCGACCGATCGTCGCTGCAGCAAGGGCCATGGCCTGGGACCAGGCAGTATAACAGCCCCCGCTATCCTCTGCTGCATCATAAACTTCAAGCCACAGGAGTATGTGTTTCGAGTATTATATTTCACAAATTATCACACATCAGGCGATCAGATACAACTCCGCGGGGGTACTTGAGCCGCCCTTACAAGACACACTGGAGAAAGTGCTTATATCCAAAAAAAAAGTAAGAAAATACAGGAACAGGCCAGAATATACATCGGTCACATCACAGAAATAATGAAAAAAGGCGACAAAAGGTGTCGCGAATACTAATAGTCCGAAAATGGCTCATACGGCATAGGGTGATGCCCTCCGACCGGTGGCTGCCACCCAGTCTGCATTCTCAACCGGCGATCTGAGGGGAATTAGCATCCAAGTAATACGGGCGAGGTGATATGAGCTTACCTTTCTCAAAGTCTCGCCATCTCTTCATGGTGATCTTGCTGCTGTCAAACTCTCCTTCTCCGTCCTCGTGGCCCTTGTCTTTCTCGCCGGCCGTCTTTCGCGTGTCACCCCAGCTAAAGTCGTCGAACTTCCAGTACGCATACGTGGGCAGGACAAAGTTCCAAATCGGAAGGGAGATGAGATAAACCAACATCCACAGAACGTACACGACCCGGTGAGCCGTGACGACGACCAGCACACCAGGAAGACCGAGAATCAGCGCAAGCAGAACCAGAGGGATGATCTGAACAGGTCTGTTGACGATGGACGAAACAATGACATAGATGGTGAACGAAATGGCGGCGGGCAGAACAAGCGTTCCGATCAATTCGATGAAGATGACGAATTGCATACTGAAGCAAAAGGTACCGCACAGGTCTCGGACGAGAACCAGCTCCATCAGGTTGTGGACAGTACTGTTAATCCAACGACGACGCTGAGATAAGAGAACCATGAACTTGTCGGGTACGACGGTTTTGCAAACGGCTTGGGGAACAAAGATCTGCTTTCGCTTGGGGAACGTTCGGAGCATCAGGGTCGAGAGGTATCGATCTTCTCCAAGGAGTAGCAAATTCTTCTTGTGCAGGGTATCGACCACGTTCTCCGAGTAGTGCTCGACGACATCGGGGTTGGCGAGAATCGGTACCCAGTAGTTCTGACCACCCTTGGGCGCTTTGATTCGATACATCGAGAAACAACCTGGAAGACAAGTAACACCACCGAAAACGGATTCGAATGATTTGGACAAATGATGAGAAACGAAGTACCTGCAGAACTGGTTAGCCAATTGAACGTCAAACAGAAGGTTAATCAACATACTCAAAGACCTGGATCATGGACACCCAGCTGTCGGTTTTGTTGGCAATTTTCGTCTCACCACATAGACCCATTACCTCTGGATCTTTGACCATCGCAGAAATCATGTGCGTCAAACTGTCCGGGAAGACCTTGGTATCCGCATCGACACAGAGTACGACCTCGTAGAAGTCTGGCGGTATCCCCGTTACGTGTAAAAGCCCATTGAACATTTCGTACTCCAGCTCCGTCATTCGCTCGTCGAACATGACCTTTTGCAAGAACGACATGAGAATAATCTGACTGTCTCGCTTGCCTCTGTTTCCGGCTTTCCCATGACCTTCCTCGGCTGGAGTACCGCACTTGACAACGATCATCATCGGGACACGCTGTTGCTTCTCCGGAGGAAAGACAGAGTTTTCGCCATAGTCGTAGAATCCCGAGTACACCTTGGCCATGTTGTGGCGCTTCGAGCCAGTAGCCACCGCCACGTATGAGAACGCCTGCACTTCGTCGGGATGATTGAGAGGATCACGCATCATACGAAGAACGATTTCAGGAGTAGAAAATTGCTCTCCTTTACCCTTGATAAGGCCGTCACAGATCACAACGATAGTCTTATGACTATTCGGATAATCCGTCATCGCAATAGAGTCCAAGGTAGTGCGGATTCCTTCTTCACCTTCAGAGTAACAAGTGACCAAGCATAGCGTGTGCGCCAGAGGGAATCCATAGGGCTGCCAGTCGGGCGGCGGTTGGGGCACAACGAGTTCATGTATGTAGCCAGATGAATCGAGACCCTCAGATTCGGGAGGCATTGTTGAGTACCGCGACTCCTGAATTAAGCTGGTTCGGCTTGCAGACGGGTTCAAGCGAGAATTATCGACGCTCAGGGTGCCGCTGCCATTATGGCTCTGTCGGTACATCGAATGAGGGTTTCCACCAGGGACCAATCGGGTCGTGGAGTTTTGGCTCGCCATGGTCACCCACTGGGGCCTCTGCTTCCCTCCGTTGCTCACGGTGTAAGGACTAGAGAATCGAGAAGTTGTCGGTAGAAAACTGGCTCTCTTGCTCATTCGGTCACCTGCACTGTGGTCCGCAAGTCGAGGACCGGGACGATAGATATCATTGGACCAATCCTCGATCTGTTGATTCCGGGCTTTCGAGTCGACGGCACCCATGCTGGTCTTCTGAGCCGCGAATCGCGGAGCAAGGAACCATTGGAAGACGACGGCAAAAGCGAATTTGACGATAACGATCGACAGAATGAACACCAGGGACACGTAGAGGACAACTTGCGACGCAATACAGCCCACGGTATCGGTATCGATACTCCCGACCTTGATGATTTGCGATAGGCACTTGCCAATTTGTTTGTCCTCACCCGTCTGGAAGAAATAAGTGAGATCAACGCCGCGGATGTCTGGATTTTCGCGGAGTTCGTCAAACTTGGTCGGGTATTGGACCTGGTCGGTGTTGAACCAGGCCAAGAGGTCCAGATCGAGGACGTTCCCAGAGTAGATGGCAAGGTTTCGGCTCGTGTTTTTGGTGTCCTCCCAGGTGAAGTAAACGTCACCTGAGCTTTTCAAGTTATAGAAAGACTGCCGTGCAGACCCTGAGGTATGACAACCCCAGCCAGCGTAGTACGACTCTGTCAGGTTTGGCCGGGAAGAACCGTCTTGATTGAAAGGCGCGCATGGGAAGTACCAGGCAAGGTCGCCGTTGCTATTGGTAGGAACGTCCGACCCATCGGCGAGGGTTATTAGCCCTTTGCAATCGCCGTTGACCTCCTGGAAGAAAAAGCTTCCATCCTGGCCTCCGTACTTGTGTGGTAGGTCATATAAAACGTTGCTGTCTAGCGGGATACCTGTTACCTCCGGATGCTCCGACCCAGACAAGTCATATGCTTGCCCATGGAAGATCATGTAACCCCTGTCGATTTCGTTGATCTTCAACCGAGTTGGAGGGTTTCCACACACAGTAGCCGTAAAACCGAAGGTGAGGAAACCGACGAAAGCCGCAATCATCAAGATTATACTGATGAGACCGATCTTCTCACGCCATGCGCTCCGCTGAGCCTTTTGCGGCATTCCGAAGCACTTCATTATAAAATCAGGCGCCCAGAATGTCACCACTGAACAGTACGTTGTCCACAAGCTCGGCGGTCGAACCTGCTCCATCGCCTTTTGGCGTCTCTTCTCCGCTGCCGCCTCACGCTTGGTGAGTTTTCTCGAGCCCTTTCTTTTCTTCGATCGGTGCCGGGTCGGAACGCGCTCCATAGGCTTGTTGACATTTCCATGTGCCCCATAAAGCTCTTCCTTGCGCTTTGAGTCCATACTCGGGATACTGGTTGTGTCTGCCTCCACCTCTCCGTGCATCAAGGGTTCCGTTCCCGTCGTCGAATTATACGTCGGCATGTTCTGAGTCCGCTGGTGGTATAGGTAGTTTGGATGGTTCGGATCAATGCGACCTCTCTCCGGCTTGACAAGACTCTTCTTGCGCCTTATCCCAGCATCATCTGCCCGCTCCTCATCTATGTCATGGTGGTGGCGAGAGCTATGCGAACGGTGGTGTCGGTGCCGCCGTGGGCTTGTGGGGTCATTGTTTCCAGCATGGTCGGAATCCCGGCGTCGTCTTCGTGAATTCTCCCGAAAGGCGGAGTGTGTTTCCTCCCTTCCTGGAGACGCCTTCCCCGGCCGCTGCGGCAATGACATCGTGGCCTACTTAGTCGGCAGAAGAGTTAGCATCTTGGTGTTAGAGAGAGCTAGCCGCATATTGCACGATACGTGCGCACAGACGACGATAAGAATTAAGAATTCCAAGCAGCTGGAGCGTATATTCCAAGCGACACCACAGAAAGAGCCGACTGACCTTATAATAGCATATGCGATAGCGGAATATGAGCGGTTTTCCCGATTGTCAGCGAAGAGCCCCTCCCCCAGGAATGCGGGCACCGAATCTCACTGCGGGGCCGTGATGATGCCCTGGAATGCGAAAATGTGCTATATTAAAAGATTAAACGAATGGGAATATATCGGATAAAAATAATGCGAGAATGCGGTGCTGAGACGCTGGAAAACGACGGGTCGGCGACAGGAATCACGAGCACGGTCACGATGGCTGAGAGAAGGCTGAATAAGACGAAAGCGAGCGACCAACTTGACTTGTGGGATGAAAAGCCCACGGAAGTCAAGTTTAAATGCAAGAAGACGCAAACAAAACCGCGAGGAGGGGAAGCGAGGTTTGATGGGAGAGGATGGCAGGGGAGGAATCAGCGGGCAGCAAGATGGCCAGCAACTGAGATGGGCGCGGTCACGCCAGTCCCTGGATTGATGGGGTCCAGATGGTCAAAGAAAAAATAAAGCGGGCGGCCACCCTGGATCTGTCTTGCTCGTTTTGGGTTACTCCAGGGTAACCCACCGTTGTCTAGCTCGAGACTTTGTTGAGGATAAACATCGGCCTTGGGAGCAAAAAATAGGTGATGATGTCTCTGTTTACTGATTTTGTTTTGGCTGCAGGATAACGTCCGTCTGCTTATTTGGACCTACAGCTCAGTACATACGGTGGCACCCGAGGAAACGCAGACCACTGACTTTCGGTCCTGAAACTCCCGCACGCGGGAACTCAATCGCTCAGCCAAGATATGTGAAATAGACGCGAGGGTGGCAATAGTCGCTCAGAAATATCGATCCCTCTCTGCTCAGGAGGAGAGGCAGAACGAGTTGTCCCCCAAGCAGGCACAGAGCGCTGTTGGCGGTCGCTAGGGGCAATCGGTCGGGGTTGCCAGATGAAATTCAAGAGCACTGAGCAGCTTGGCAGATCCCCACCAATTGCATGGTCGGGGGTTGCCGCATGGCTCCGCTTAAAGGGGCTGGTCTCCATCCAGATTTGCTATAGACTGGGTTTATTGGTTCAACTTTAATCAGGCTTTCTTTATATAGTTTAGCTCCTAATATCCCTCTTTGCTGGTCACCTGAGGCATCAATGTTTTTTTCACTTTCCCCTCGGCAGAGCTGCACTGCGCCTGGGAGGCGGATGAAAGAGTTGGAATAGCTGGTTTGACAGCAGAAGCACGCTAAGCGAAAAATTTCAAGGTTGCAACCCCAACTCGCCTCTTGGATCTGAGTCAAGTTTGCCGCCGATATCTATTGGAGATAGGCTATTCTCAGACACAATTCTGAACCTAACCAATTGACTTTCAGCCTCCCAGCCGCTAGCCAAGCTTCCCTTTCACTATTTTAGAGGCACATAAGTCAGCCATCAGTCAACAGTTACCATTGCTATATTTATGCTCAAATCTGACTGCATAAAGCACCTCCTCTTGTGACAGTCACAATTGTGCTTAATCAACGTGAAACTTTTATACTTGGAGAAACAGGGCTGATGTAGTGCCTGTTAGTACCTTTGCACATTCCAGACCTGTCAAAATGATACAATAGATTGACCTGACATCTGCAATCTTCCTAGCTTGACTGGGAGACGAGAAATGGTTCGTAAAAAGGGGGTCTTGGAGACGGGCCAAAAGGATACTCATTTCCCATGGGAAGTTTTTTCTTGTTGGCAGAAACTTGGCTCATCTCACTTCAATACCTGGAAGTTGGAACAAAGATGGCCTCATGGACTCCAACAGACAAGCTCTTTTGTCTCAGCCCTCGTCGCCCCATTGCAACCCCAATCACCCCCTCAACCCTGATACTCCACCTTTGCGAATCACTGGAGATTCGTTCGAGACACCAAAAGGAACTTTCAAGGTTTCTTTGATCGTCGCAGATGGAAATGATACTGCCAATCCCATTGGATTTTGCAGGAGTTGAGACAAATTCCCGGTTTTTCTCTTTCAACCTCCGTCTGTCATGCCTGGGGTTCTTGGAAGGTATGCGCTAAGATCACAAATACTCCTGCACCATCGCATTTACACTCTGGTCCTCGTTTTGAGATAAATCATTCAAAAGAGAGACCGGTCAAGAAAGGGGACCGATTCGAACACCGGAGTATCTATCATATCTGCACAATGAGGCTTCGATGGCGTCGACCAGAGCTGCATCGACCTTCTGTGGCATTAAATAGTCATGCATGCGCATGGATCCTGCTTGTGGTGAGGCCGAACCTGAAGACGAGAATTAACATCCGAATCCCGCGATTTCCTCCACTGTCCCGAACCCACAGTTCCCCAGCGCCTGTCGAATGTCGATCTGAGTACTATCGGATCGGACCATGTCCATTAACCACGCTTTCAACTTTTGATACAGATACTTCCAGCTTCTGAACTCAAATTTACTACCGAGCCACATTTGAGCAAGCCATTGACTTTAGCTCAAGGCTGAATCCATGGATGTCTTCAGGTCCAGACTTCAGCCTTCCGCCTGGCACACGTTCCAGAAATATACCTGCCAGTGAGAGCATTACAGACCCAATCTCTCATTGCCGAAAGGCAATCTTGCCGACCGACAAAGTGCCCAAAAAATGTGGCTGAAGCTCACTCGCTGCAAGTAAGTCGCGAACTCTGTGCCTGGGGCTCTTCCAGAGCCTTCTCGCCAATTCTCGGGTTCGGGGCTGAAGTTCTGAACCAGTGCCTGCAACAGCCCGGCTAACATCTCCAGATTCAAAGTCGTGGCTGTTGGCGAAGACTTTGTTGTCAAGACACTGCCCAAACTTGAAAGTACCCGACTGAATCTGATGATTCATCGCTTGGTTGGATTGAATAATCCATCCCATGACTAAATTAGTCGCCGTGCCTGGTTTATATTTAGAACCAGCGTGCATAGGGCCGGTCAGTTCCTCTGTCCTGCAGACTGCAGCAACAGTTCAGACATCTCATCCGAGGAAGACCGTGGCATCTGACGGTATCCTTTGTAACGTTCTGAGACGGACGAAGGAACCATTCCATGCTTAACGTACATAAGAACCAGAGCAATCTCATCCACAGAGGCGATCTCCGCACAGGATCAGATCCCATCACTGCAGCACTTAATCTGGCACACATCGAAATCCCCCACCAATGAAGAAAGAACCGGATATGCCGCTAATTTCAGGGCTCGTACCAAGCCACCTCGCTTCAGCCAGAATACGGGTTCTGGCGATGGTGCCCTGGCGAGGTTGAAGTGATTTCGCTTTCAGCCTCACACTTTTGGGGAAAGTGGGGATAGAAGCATCCGTATATGCAGATTGCAGCCCTGGTGCCAGTGGCAGTTTTGGATGTACCTCCTCGTATTATTTCAGCTGGTGCCCGGCGCAGTGACATTCCCTGGTCGTTTCTCGAGCGGAGGCCACGCTTCTTGTATTCTCCGCGCAGTGACTTGTGCAGAACTCGGCGCTGGCAGTTGGAGCCTAGGTGAAATAGCAGGTCATAACTGGCTGTGGGGAATTGCGCCATGATCCAAGGGACTCAGAGTACTAGGTATACAGAGAAAATGGAATAGAGTTTGTATTTTCTTCCTCCTCAGCCGCTGAACGAGGCAGTGTATATTTGACTTGCTCGAGATTTGGGTTGAGGGAGATGACGACAAATTCAAACAGAATGAGATGCCCGGGGAAGCGCTCGCATCATCAATATTAAAGTCAAGAGAGATCTCCTGCCCATTGGGGAAGTTTCTGGTCTTTGTCCTCCAACTCGCACCACAGGATATTGCTCCGTACCGATCCGTACCGTAAGTTACCGCCCGTACCGGACTTTGGCCCGCTTGGCCCTCCAAACTCCTCTCGTGGTCTCTGGGTCTCTGGCAATTATTGGATCGAATCTTCTCTCCCGCCTCCGATTCATCCATATTCTTTCTTCCCCCCGCCCCTCTTGCGCCTGTTCCTCTCGTTCGTTTTGCTGCCTGCAGCTTTCTTTTTCCTGTCTGCGTTGCTCTCACCACCTTCGTTGATATATTATCTCATTTATTGTCTCTGCCTTTGTGCATTGCGGTATGAATCATTCCCCCCTCACGCCATCCGGTGCCAGTTCCCTGACATTTCAATAGAGTCAGTCCCGTCGTTCGTTGGTGGGCCCGCTTCCTCCTCAGTCGACCGATCGTCCCTCAAGTCCCTAAAGCTCCCCGACGATCCATCTCTCGCTATTCTGGGTCCTCGTCGACGACTGAGCTGCTCTCGTTTTCTCACGCTGCATTCGCTCCAAGCCGTGCGCCGCCCACGACTCAACCCGCCCTCGTTTTACACCCCTCTCTCCATGTCGAAATCATAACCTTCCATCGCTTCGAAACCACCTGCATCCGCTCAGGTCCCTCCGGTCTCTCACTCAACGACAGTGAGATTACAATCCCGACCACCTCGGACTGCTCGCAAGTGACGTGCATAGTCAAGTGCGTGACGCAATGGCGAGCCCCGTGGCCACCAGCTATCCCCGATCGCTTCCGTCTCCTCCCCCTGTATACCTCCCTTCGTCGCCGCCGCATTCCCCTTCACGACACGAGGCTACGCCACGGTCCAACGCGAACCAAGCACCAACCTCGCCAGTGACACGCAAACCTTTGACGGCGGCTGCTTATGTCGCACAAGACAACCATCATCGACCGGTCCCTTCGCTCAGTGTGACTGGACACTTTGAACAACATGAAACGCCAAGTACTACTGTACAGAACCCGCATGACGAAGCCTTTGCATCACACGTGCAGAAGCTGTCCCTCTCGGACGTGTTGGTGGAAGACAACCCCACAAACCATGGAGCATACCCCCCACGCAAGGAGTCAGTCGGGGTTCTCCCCCTGGCTGGGAACATGGCCTACCGGCATACCCCTGCCAGTAGTGTCTCGTCATTTGCTGTAGAGCCTCAACGACACGATGATTCCCAGATTGTTGGTAAGAATAGCGGCTCGTCATTTGATCGTGACGGTCCGTCCGGCAGCCAGAATACGTCCTCTCGTGGTAGTCTAGACAGCATACCCCAGGTGACGGAGAATTTCGAGCCCCTACAATACCATCACCGCCCCTACCAGGCTTCGCAGGCGGCCGTTCGGTCAACGCCTGCGCTGGGATTAGGAGAGAATTTCCCAGGAGCCAACAACCGCCTCAGCGCTAAACGCCCACAGCGCCCTCGTTCCGCCTATTCTTTTGCATCAGATAATGGATCTCCGCATGCATCTCCCTATCTTCAGCCACGCACATCTTCTAGAAATTCGAGCTCTCCCGACGTACGCCCGGTCTCGTTTGTCGACCTTCTCAACGCTCCGTATCCCCAGCCCGGTCCGGCACCGGCCCAGTTCGGCAATGCACACCTTCGGTCGTCTGTTGGAAATAATGCATCTCTTCTCAGCCACAAGCAGACCTTTGATATGTACCTAGGGAACGTGAAGAAGACCGACGACCCAGCGATTCAATATGAATTCGCTGTTTTCATGGTGAATGCTATGCTGGAAATGCCGGACGACGAGCTCGAGGGCGGCAAGCCATCGATAGCCGCGGAGAAGGGAAAGAAAAGCAACGACATCACTCGTTCGAGTCTTCTCAAGGAGGCCAAGTCGATCCTGCAAGGGTTAGCCAACCGGAGTTACCCATTCGCGCAGTACTACCTGGCGGATGGCTACGCTTCCGGCCTGTTCAGCAAGGGGAAGGAGGACTACGATCGCGCGTTTACACTATTTGTAGCCGCCAGCAAGCACGGCCATGTAGAAGCATGCTACCGAACCGCTCTTTGCTACGAATTCGGCTGGGGCACTCGCGTCGAGGCGTCGAGAGCTCAACAATTTTACCGCCAAGCAGCTTCGAAAAATCACCCCGGTGCGATGCTTCGAATGGCCAAGGCTTGTCTAACAGGAGATATGGGTCTGGGCAAGCGCTACCGAGAAGGAATCAAATGGATGAAGCGTGCAGCAGAGTCTTCCGACGCACAGTACAACTCGGCACCGTATGAGCTCGGTGTGCTTCACGAGTCTGGCTATGGAGATGATGTCTTCGCAGACCCTTCCTACGCAGCGCAATTGTTCACCAAATCTGCCGATTTGGGCCATGTTGAAGCTTGCTACCGCCTTGGAGATGCCTACGAACACGGAAAGCTGAATTGCCCCAAGGATCCTGCTCTGAGCATTCACTTTTACACCGGTGCCGCGCAAGGAGGTCACGCGGACGCCATGTTCGCGCTCTGTGCTTGGTACCTTGTTGGAGCAGAGCCGGTTCTGGAGAAGAGCGAAAACGAGGCATATGAGTGGGCCAGACAGGCCGCTGAACTTGGTAAGTTGTCCTTATCGGAATCAAAATAATATCTAACATCGATATCAGGCCTCGCCAAGGCGCAGTACGCGGTGGGATACTTTACCGAGTCGGGCATCGGATGTCGCCGGGATCCCCTGGAAGCCAACGTCTGGTACGTGAAAGCGGCCGACCAGGGCGAGACTCGTGCGATCCAACGAATTGCAGCCATCCGAGCCGCCGCAGACGGCGTTGACCCAGCGCAGGCCGCTGCGGATGGCAGTGGACGGAAAAGCCGTAAGAGTGGTACGCTGCCTTTGACACCCTTCCTTGGGCGTAGCTAACGATGATTCAGACGGCAAAAAAAGATTTGGCATTTTCTAGGCCATTACACTACACTCCGGGTGCCGATACAGGCAGACTACGTTCTGCGATGATTAATACATAATACAACGATCTTGCTTGCACTTGCACGGACATTGATAGGTTATCTTTACTGAAGCGACTACGCATGAATCCGCATCCTGGGCTGGCATAAGAGCGGACCATGTCTAATCTATATATTGCCCAGGCGAGTCATTTATCTGCCTGCATATAGTGTTTCTTCCTCTCTGCTTTCCTGTGGTTCGGACTTTTGCCAAATTCTGAGATTCCTGTACGGGCTGCACACGTAAGCTGGAGCATTTAGTTAATGAAAATCATGACTTCTTTTTCACCGTGTCTTTCTCCATCTTTGTCTGGCGAGACGCGGCAATTCGTCATGATGGCAGCTTTCCCCGCATTCTCCGCCCCGTCCCATTCTCCAGATTCGCCGGCGTCCAGCCTATCACCTCCGCAACCCCTCCAGCGAGAGTTTATCATGACTTCATCACCTGTGGCCAGCCAACGGGACGCCCAGCTCGAATCCCGCAGTTCCACCTGCGACCAGCATCCCGCTCGACGCAGCTCATATAAGACCTCATCCCGTCAACCTCCCCCGGGTTTCAACTCCTCACAATCATCTCAATCATCCTTTCCGTCGCTCATACTTATAGAATCAGATCAATTGATTTCACAATGGAGCCCTCCGACCCGCTAGACTCCCAATGGATCTCCATCCACATCCGCGACCGTCTTGAAGACCGCGATATCAATATCCGGGATTCCCTTGTTACCCCGTACGCAACCCCTCCCCATCTCCCTCTCCCCATCTCCCAGTCCCTCCCTACCCCCTTCCTCATCTCATCTCATCTCATCTCATATCCTCTCCATCCAAATCTAACAGACTACTACTCTCCAGCGGCGACTTCCACTCCCCCGACGACCCCGCCAAATCCCTCACAGAATCCACCATCGACAAAATGATCATCCCGAGCAACGGGCTGGGCGAAGTATGCGCAACGGGCCGGCGCGGCAGCGAGGGCTGGCTGGACCTCTTCGACGGCGACAAGAAGATCTGCGAGCTGCACTGGGATAACCGCAGCGAGCAGTACATGAATGATTTCGAGGTGCTGGATGGCGACGACGCGTACAAGGTTGAGTGTTCTGGGTGGAGTTCGGCGAAGGGGCCGCTGGGGCATGTTTTTGTGGATGTTTCTAAGGCTGAGAGGACCGGGAAGGGGAAGGGGGATGCGCAGAGGGAGTTGGGGGTTAGTCCGGGTGCTGGGGAGAGGTCGGTGTAGGGTGGGGGGTGGGTGGGTTATTTTATCTATCTGTTTGTGTTTTTTGTGCTTTCGTTTAGTTTGACGGCCATATATATGAAAGTAAATTGAATCAATGTAATGGCTTTTGCTGGGCTGCGGGTGTATACACGGCGGGCGGGATGGGAGAATGACTACCCACCTGCATCTCGATAGACACCTAACCGTCTCGGTGTCACATCTGACTAGATGGAGCGCTTCTTGAAGTTTCAAACCAGAGCCTAGCGGGTGCCAGTGCCCTTATATAGATGGCCAGCCTAGACCTATGGCACGCACCCGACGCAGTCAACTACCTCTGCATATCTAGCGGTAGGTGAGCCCCTAGCTGGGTACATTGACGATTGCTGCTGTACCACCTATATCTCACAAGCATTCCTACCAGTTCAAAATTCCAGACGCAATTCCTCCGTTCTCCTTGAACTGACACTCGAAATGACACTATCCCTGAATGTTCCCTCCCACCCTCCCACGCACCGGCCTTGCAGCCCTAACCTCCCAACTCTGCATCCCCGGCGAGATCCGGCTCTTTCAATGGCTCAATCATCCCCGTCGGTAAATCTTCCTCTAGGCCCATCTACCGCATACGGGTTTGGGATGTCGGGTGTCGTCTTTGTCAATGAGATAGGGGACTATGGGCGGACGAGGAGGTTGCAGTGGGTAGGGTGGAGTAATTCTATATCCGTGCCTTCCAGCGCACCCACCGCCTTCGTCTTATGGGTGCGCCACGCATTTTTCGTAGTCACATATTTTTCGTCGTTTTTTAATATTTAA